>CACRWG010004890.1:0-13822 GCA_902654985.2 Oryctes borbonicus
ACCAATACCCTCTTCCACGAATTGTAATTTTTTCATAGTACTTACCCGATCCCCACTTGGATATTAAAGATATACTCTCTAAATCTACAGACTGAAGAAGAAAAATGGACGATTACCAGTAAACAAATTAGCTTTTCCATATATCAGTAATAATTTTCAATAACAAGATAACCGAACGACATGTAATGAAAAATCATTTCGAAACATGCAATCGAACTTACAACCTTAGCCAATAAAACGGAGTATCTGTAGATTATAAAAAGTACTCGTTGCTCTGAGAAACCAGATAAAATTGAGACACAAACAGTTGTACGTATCAAAATCGGTTATTCAAATCTGTTGCTTCAATATTGAATCGGCCAAACAGTAAGCGCTTTAAAATAAACATTTACAATTATGGCAAACAAGCGGCAGCTAAGTGACTCTAAGAGGGAACAAATTGTAATTTTGACTTATACTGGAATCTCGCAAACTAAACCTGCTCAAGAGTTATGTATTTACGTCACGTCACACGCTATTCAGTTAGCCATAAATAAGTGTAAGAATACTGATTTTTATAAAAATAAACCAGGAAGCGAACGTCTTAAAATAGCAACAGAGAGGACCGTTCATTACAGCGGTTGTTAGTCGGTGGTCTGCGAGAAAATTTTAGCGGCCCGTAGGGACGCCCTTTCAAAATGGAGAGCTAAAATACTAAGTGTTCCAGTTGCGTCAAGTAGTAAAATTATTTTTTTAACGGCAAAATAATACGAAATTTCAAAATATTGACTTTTGCATGTATGGTTACTTTATCCTTATAAAAAAAGGACAGCCAATAAAACAAAAGAGAAAAAAAAAATTCTAACAATGAGTCCTACAAAAATATCTGGTACATGTGCTGAATCAGCGATTTTAGTAACACATAAGTTGCAGTTGCAGGAAAAGCTCGAAACGGTTGAATACTGCGTGAAGAGAAACGAGGAACATTCAAATTTATTTTAGATAGTAGATACACACAATCGGTTTGGTGGTAAATCAGTTTGATCAGAAATCATGCACTGTAGTCACCGATTTCAGAATTTGTTCATTCATGAAGTACTTCCATGATCGAATGCTGTAGCCGATGAGCACATCTGAGATACGTGTTGTTCAAAGGACAGCTGACTATCGAAAAGAACTCCTAGGTCCTTTATGGTATCGCTTCTCTGCAGCTGGTGGCCGTTTAAGCTGTATAAGGTAATGATAAGCAAGCCTGTTAATTTGCGAGCATATGTTGCATGTGTGTATTTTGTTTGATTTTCTTGCAACCCGTGAAATATCAATACTTTTTTGCAGATTAACCATATCACTGATGGAATCAATTCTTGCGTACGCCTTTACATCATCGGCATAAGCCGGTCAACGTTTCCGACAGGTCGTCGAGGAAAAGCACGAAGAGCAAAGGTCCTAGATTGGAACTTTGTGGAACGTCTGATGTAATACCATATTTTCACAAGAAAACATAATATGACCGTTTTTTGAAATAGGACTTCTAAATATATTCCACTAAAGTTTTACATTTTACAAATTTTAAGGCGCCTAGTTTTAATGGCCAAGACTGTATATTTACAAATAAGATTCAAAGAATGTACAACGAATTGCCAAATTTAAAAAACACACTGTTAACTAAATCGGGTTGACCGCGAAGATAAAAAGTTATTTTATCAAATACTTTATTAAAATATTCATAAAGAATATAAATAAATAAATGTATTCGTCTTATCCATAATGTTTATAGTCAGCCTAATATTAATAAAAGCAGTAGAATTAATATCGAAGTCTTAAGTAGAAGTATCGCTATCAACCGACTCCACAAATTAGAAAGGCAAAAACATAAAGGCCTAAATGTTACTATTTTCTATATTTGAAACGCCAACATTTTTCCAGTGTTTTTTTTTTCACCTTTCATCAGGGTAACACTATTAATTAAAACATGAATGAAGAATAAAAAAAATTGACTTACATGTAAAAACGATGCCAAAAACAAGGTATAAATGATATTGAAAAATCGTACATGTGCAGCGACAGAATTTACTAGAACGACTAACGTTAAATGTACAAATATTAAGTAAAATTATATCGAAATGCTATCTATTTAAACACTTTTTTTTTTCAATTGTCATATAGAGTTACAATTTATATTTATCAACAGGAAAACACATAACGTGTGATACATCAAAGAGCAAATATGTACGAAGCCCGAATGAAATTTTTTAAAAAAATTTCATGAGTAATTGGAATTACGTATAAAATTTGTTACTACTATTGATATCTTAAACACTTCATATCGATGACAGATTCAATACTTAATAAAGTTAAAATGTTCAATCGCATATTCGAGTAAGTATAATTAGAAATGAGTGCTTGATGATTTTTGCAACCGTGAATGAGAGGAAAGAAAATAGGCCTACTTAACGGTTCTATAATATATACAGTGTGTCCCCGAATGGATTTAACTATATTTGTAAACTTCCTTATTTCGGATTTTAGGAAGAAGTCATTCTTTATAAAAAGTTTCGCTTTATATCAGTAAGTCCTTAGCCATTACGAGAATTTCGAAATAGCATATAGGGTGGTTACAATCTATTACACAATTATTACAGTACGCATAAACAAAGAAAACTTATCCTACATGTTGTCGTCAGATACAGCTTCTGTAATTATCTGTATTAAAATATTTTCATGTGCTGTTTAAGATGTCCCCATAAAAAAGTCTGATAGAATCTGGAGAGCGAGGAGGCCATCTAATAAGACCGAACTGTCCAATCCATTTATTAGGAAAATGTCTATTTAACCACTCACTAACTCTAATTGCAGAGTGGAAGTACCAAAGAGGTTAAGTGCCAATGTCCCTGAAAAGGGGCTATGTGCTAAGTGCAACAATTTGACTTCCCCATCTAACCTCAATTCAAAGAAATGCATAGCTCATGTTTGATTTGTTATTTGTCTTGCAAGTGCTACCACGCCAAAGCAACTACCAGAGTGGTTCCAGAAGTCCTTAGAAAGTCTAAGATATGACGCTCGTAGTATCGAAAATGGTTTGTTTCTAGTCAGGATCATAAGTCACTAGAGAGCTGTTAAACTCTCACTTATATCCATCACACGGTTTCATTTCTATTGTGGATTTAAGCAAAGAATTTTTGTTTATGTAGAAAAATTCAAAAAAGTGAATTTCGAGCGGTGATTAAACACTTCTATTTAAAAGGCTTAACACCTAAAGGGATCAAAGCCGAGCTGAATGAAGTTCATGGCAATTGGGTAAATGAGTTTAAACGTGGCCGTACATTCACAAAAGATGAACGTCGTTCTGGACGTCCAGTGAAAGTTACTGCCCCCGAAATGACAAAATCCACGATATGGTTTTGAATGATAAATGAATCAAAGTGCGCGAAATAGTTGAGACCACAGGCATATTGTAAGGTACAGAGTTTTCAATTTTGCACGAAGAATTGGGCGTGAAAAAAATCTCGGCCAGATAGGTGGAGCGTTTGCTCTCAGTGGAGAATAAACGCAATCATGTGGTTGACTCTGAGGCTGTTTTGACGCTTTTCCGTCGCAAACCCAGACGAGTTTCTGTCACTACTACGCTCTGGAGACAAAGGAGCAGTCAAAACAGTGGGTTTTTTAAGCCGGCAAGGTGATGGCCTAGGTTCTTTGGGATGCACGCGGAATTATCTATACCGATTACTTGAAAAAAGGATCAACAATAACGGGAAAATATTATGCGGTGTTATTGAACCAGTTTAGCGATGAAATCGAGAAAAAACGTTCTCATTATTTTTATTTTCAAATTTGAAGATATGGCTCGGCGGAGAACAGTTCACGTCGAACGAAGAAGTCATCGCTCACACCGATGCCTATTTTGAGGGTCTTCCAAAATCCTACTTTTTGGAGGGCTTAAAAAAATGGAGAAACGCTTGGAAAAGTGTATAGAGTTAAATGGAAATTATGTTGAAAAATAAAAATCTATAAAAAATACTTTGTTTCTCAATCTTTTTCCAAGGACTTATTGAACGACTCTTGTACTTGATGGGTTTGCTGCATTTACAAAGAATTAAACGACGCCGTCACGGAAAGTATGGTAATTCTGAATCTAGTCGTCGTCAAAATTCTATTTCCTATATCCTACAACTTTTCGAAAATATGTAAATCTACTTTTATGCAAGTATTTGCTATATCTAGAGAAGAAAATTGCGCTTATTATTAAAAAGAAAAAAAAATAGGGAACATCTATAAGAATCGATGAAATTTTTGTCTATGGCTACAATACTCATTTCAGAAAAAAAAAAGGAAAATTTGGTACTCCTTTTATCTGTAAACCAATATTCTGATTAATTTATCAAATAGAAAGTAAATTACAGTTTCAAATTCAGTTAAAATTAACGTTTGACGCGAGTGTTAAGCATTGGTCAAGGACTAACGCGTTGCGAGTAAAATTTTACGAACGTTTTTATACATAGTCTTCAATTACCATTGTAAACGTACATTTATGTAATGTAAATTACAGATATGTCGCTTTGCAGTCCACGTAGTAATTATTTATGTTTCTGCTGTGTATCCAACAGGAAATATTTGATTCAATGCTTCGAAATAGTACATATGACGGCAGCACTTTGACGAGTTAAATGTTTAATAAAAATATGTATATATGTGTATAAAGAAAAAAAAAATATAATTAATAATTCCTCATTCCTTTCAGTAGAAATCAATTAGCAATAATTAGCAATTGCTTCCATGCTTGTACTTGTGTTTGTTTGCCAAGATTGTTAGAATAGCAGAGAAAAAAGTTTGGAAGAAAAACTTACTGTTAAAAGATAGTCCAAGCGAACAAATCTAATGCCGACGATAGAAGTAGTTTACCCTTTTAGAAATTGGCGTCACGAGTTACTGTTCAAAATAATATAAATTGCAAATTCTTTGAAAATGAGAAACTGATAATTCGATTCATAAACATTTTCAATATTACCCATGTTATATTACATTAACTATCGCGGAAGTAATCAAGTTCATTACTTTCCGTGCGCTTCAAGAAATTAGCAGAAACTAGACAGACTCCTATTTATTCGTCTCATGAGAATAGGTTCGTGTGCTTACTGGTTTTCTCGCGAGTCGACAAAACACGAGTCTGTCTAGTCTCAGCTAATTTCGTGAAACGCACGGAAAGTGGTGAACTTAAATAATCACCATCGATGTATATTAGGTATCCCTATACCTATCCTATATAGTTTAAGAGTTACATAATTATTTGTATTTGGAAAAATTTATACTTCAGGACCTCGTTGTATAAGACAAGAATCTTTTATAAGCAGCAATTTAATAGTAGCATTATCTTTGTTTCTATAATTTCTTTGCAAGGATCTTGAAAATTACGTCGTTATATCCGAACTTCGTTGTATCAGGATTTGATTTTCATTGCAAAAGAAAAATTAATAAGAATAATTACAAAAATATTGTAGCTCAATAGCTTCGTTACGGTATCATCGGGTCCATGGCAATTACGAGTTACGGCTTAGTACTAGAGTTGCAATTGAACATTTGCCAAAAAATATGTGTATTACATATACCGTGTCCATAAGAAAGGAATTAAATTGTTTACGCCATTTTACATTGGATGTGGGTAGTAACAGAATGCCGATTTATAACAGAATCCACTTGCGTTTGACGCAAAACATAAAATAAACAGAGATTGTTTGAAAAAAAAACGGGATGTTGTGGTTAGAATTATACTAAAAAGTGAAAAGGACCGAAATATATGTGCATAATAATAATACCGCATAATCGCAAACATTATCACGATGTTTATAAATATGTCCACCAAATGATAATGTTGAAAATATAGTCATGGGTAATTTCTGTGGCAATATACACAGACTCCGTCCAAGAATCGTGAATAAAGTTTTGCACGTTTATTTAATAAGTCTTTTCTTGATATTTTACTTTAATAACAATAATCATTTATTTCCAATTGAGGTTGGGCTCCCGCTTATTGTACCACCGCCCAGTTATTGCAGAGATGAGAAATTGCGTCACCCCCGGATAGGTTAAAACCTTGCCCACCTCTGCTTAAAAACCTGATTACGCCTATGGTTAAGAGCTGTATTTAACGCCCAATGCAAGAGTTAGTATTAAATTTATTTTATTAGGTTTTTTTGTTGTTAAATAAATGCTTAAAATTTACCTCTATTATCTTCTTTACAATCATATCAAATAATAATATGCAGGCATTTGTTCTTGCAGAAAAATCAAAAAATATTAGCAGTTATAATTCCCAGGAGTGATAAATAAGTGATTTTCTTCCTTTGGAATAAATAACTTTACAGATAAAAATTACCAATGCCTTTTAGAAATTAGTAGAAACTCCAATTCAATCAATCATTAGTTCAAATAATCCTTTTTTTAACTTTCTCGCAGTGTAGCATGTTCCGGTTGTTTCCGACCTGCCGGTATATTAAAACTTTTAATATATTGTATGTGGTTTTGAACCGGTTTCTAGAGATTATAGTGGCAGGTAAAAAACGGAGTTTCGTATATTTAGGGAATTAATCGATTTTTCTGCTAAATTCAATCTAAGGGGTTGGGGAACATTTAAATAATGCAAGTGTTTTTAGAATAACTTCGAATACAATGCAAAATAAAAAGATTCTGTGCTCGCTGTTTGCAGAATATAAATTTAATATAAAAAGTCAGATTCGAAATTCTTATTTATCGTGTGACGAAGCTACGGGTGCGACACATTGGCGTCAAGTGGCAATTTTATTTATATATCTTTAATTCTTGAATTTATAAGAACTGTTGGCTATTTAAACGAATTAAGGGTGGGCGGCGTTGAGGCACACATTCAAAATAAATTTCCTTTTGTACATTATATTCACTACTATGCCTACTAATGCAGCGGCGTATGTTTTAAAAATCTGGCATTATTTCCTACTTTTTATCAAAGATTTTATCATATTTCAAGATATAGAATTGTTTTGCAAATATTTCAAGATACATATGGTATACTTATTAACTTAATAATAAAACAAAGTAAGTATAAATATAAGGCTATATAATAAAGTTTATCAGTTTTAATTGAAATCTAGAGCCTAAAGCGATAGAAAAAATGCAAGAACGTAATAAAATAGTAGTAAACGTGTTTCGTCTTTTATCTTTTGTTCATAACATCATATTTTTGTCATAATAAGGCTACAGGTAATCTAAGAAAAAAATCAGCACCTAACTAAATTGCATTCGACGTAATCGCACTAGTTTTAATTGGGCGGAAGGCGGTGGAAAAAGTCTTTTCGAGTCTATTAATTCATTTATAAATTTTCTTTTTTGTAATAATAAAAAAATTAAAATGTCGTATCTTCAAAACGTAAAGTGGGTGAGAACAAACAAATAATTGGGACTAAGAAAGGTCAAATTAAAATTGCAAATTTGATTGGAAGAAGAGAAATGTTCATATCTCACATTATAAATACGGTATCGCATTTATATTCATGTCATACGCGTGAAAACTAACATTCTGGAGTTAAGCGTTTCACTACATTTATGCATCTCTGAGAAAAGGGCTATAAATCAAAGCGCCCTACTTTGCTGTGCAAAAAGAAAGAACTTAGGAATAACAAGCGAGTCTAGTTTTGAACATATATCTCGTTCCCCACCCATGTGTCAACTGATTGCGGCTACCAGTGGCTGCATTATCTGCAGCCACACAATACGTATACTTGTAATAGTCGATCAGGTACTGTGTTGACCAATAAGATAATAAGGCTTTACTTTAAAAATATTGAGCATAAGCTGAAGAAAATTTTCCTTAAAAGACAACGGTTGTAATAGCATACTTTTTTTGTATACACTCGATGTATATAGAGCGTGTCCACCTAATATCTACACGGAAGATAATTCCTTTCCTGGGCAATTTAGAGAAAGTTTTTAAATAACATATAGGGTGTTCAGTTCCCGCAGCGCACGTTACAAGTTTGATATTTTAAATTTTAGATACTTTCCTTCACTTCATGGCAACTTTCATCAACATTCTGAAACGCCTTACATGCTAAATACTACAAGAAGGTCATCGAAGTTATTCTGAGCTTGATTCAAGTTTCAATTCCCCAAGATGGAACACTTTGTATATTTTTACAAAATATAATAGACAAGCTTTTCTAAAACAATAATGATAGCAAGGACTGTGGCAAACAGCAGAATATAGGAAATATTCATGAAAGTCGATATGAATTAAATAGAGGCATGTAAAATTGTAGGAATATACAGGATGTTCCATAAAAAAAACTAAACTTAAATATCATGTATACTTGCACATAATTTTGTCATGCAGCATTTGTCTCCGAATATTTCTTATTTGAAATCTTTTTTCTAAATTGCACAGGAAGGGAATTATCATTTGCGGATATAAGTAGAAAATTGTTTATTTAGATTTAGCTATTGTGCGATTTGGCATTTTTAACAATAAAATGTTCTTATCCGTGTTAATAAGCACTTATTATTATTGATCTGTGAACTCTGCCAATATGCTTTCATATATGCTGGTATTGTTCTATTAATGGCAAGTTGGAATATGTATTGTTAATACATCGAAATAAAGATCGCAGTAATTGTATTTGTAGAATCCACGATAAGTTGTTAGAAGATTAATAAAGCACCTGTTAATAATAAATATTTCTATTCTATGGTTAGAAATGTTTTAATGTGCACTCACATAATCCACAGCTTATCCGAATAATAATAGTTTTACCTTCTATAAGAAAAAAACTTTGGATATAAAAAAAACCTTACTCGGGTAGAGCATTTTTAAATACTACTTTTATCTATTCTAGCTAAGTTAGTAAATATAAAATGCTATATATGTTAATTATATAAACATAAATTATGAACACATAAATTTCCTAGAAGATATTTATGCAACTATCCATTACTAATGGTTAGAAAATTCTTGTTTGACATTTAACATGTGAAGCGAAGCAATATTTAGAGTACGTATACAATATTATTATTTTCCGGAAAATAATCCTTTACTTACTTGAGGAATTTGAGTACTTTTTCCACATCCAGTTTCTCCGACAAGGACCAGCGTCTGATACTTTTCTAACAAATACAATATATGGTTCCGATTATTAAAGATAGGCAGCTTCTGCCTTTGTATCTGTAGTGATTGCGATATATATCTATTGTATACAAAATTTGTGGTTTCACTGAGAGTATTTTCGTTCCTATCCAAATAACTTGTATTCTCTGATGGTTTTAGAAAAGTAGGTTTAAAATTACTCATAACTATTTGCAAGCTTTATACAGAATCCACGAAAGCTAAGTACTAATTAGTTACTCGAATGCATTAGTTCCTCATCTTCATTTATTGAAGTAACCTGCAACAAATAAAATTAAGCTTTTTTTATATGCGACCGCTTTTTTCTTTGCAGTTAATTCTGGATAATTTAAAGGTAGGTCAGTAAATAGTAACAAGAAAAAAAAACTTACTTGCATCGAGCTTATTTTAGAAAGTTTCTTGTAACGTTTAATCGACGTTATCTTGCTAGCTTATTCTTCAATTTTGCGCAAGAAATTATCGTTGTTTAAATAAAAAAGCGTAGGCAATAAACATTGCTTTATTCTACTTACTGACATCACTTAATAAATAAGCACTTACAACGACCGACAAACGCGCCATATAAAAACAGACCGCAGCAATGAACTGAATTCCATGAAAGTAGAAGGGAGAAAATTCCCGTTGGGAGGGCGTTATATAAAAGCGGTAACTGTAAACATGCAGCGCATTGCCCGCAAGTGGTCGATTAATGCAGTCATTGTAGTTTCTTTAACTTAAAACAGTTAATCCTGAGATAAGTAAAAGTTAAAATTGCAAAAACGATATTACTTCATAAATATTTAAAAATATCCCCATATAAGATAATACAATTCTTGTCTATTTTCCGACTATAATCTTTTAACTATTTTTACAAATGCACCTTTCAACTTTTCTTGAATTTATTAAATAAAAGGCAAGAAATGTGTAAATATTAAAGGTACCGGCATATTGGGCACCATACAAAATGGAAAAAATAAATTCGTCAGACATTTCGGAAATTGGTAGATAAATCTTGTTCAAAAAAACGCCTTTCAATTTTTCCTTTTTAATAGTATTCGGGGATTCACACGCTGCTATTGATTTGGAAAAATACTATACTTAAAAAAAAAATAAAATTATATGAATAATGATAGCACGGACTGTGGCGTAGTATGGCAAACAATACAAAAGTATCGGCAACGTACGCACCACACAAGTTTAATTAATTAATAGCGTGTGCCGATACCTTTGTGTTGTGCTCCATTCTACGCCACAGTCCTTGCTATAATTGTATTAGTAACTACCAACTTTGCTTCAAACACTAGTGTTTAAAATAAGATTTCAGGCACTGATTTAAATGCATGAAGTTGCTGATTATGGCATATGAGTACAAGAAGACATTTCACGAATGAGCAGTTTTATGATCGCGAATTCTGGAAATGTTTAACCCAGAAGTTTCTAGAGTATTTTTTATACGAATAACAAGTTCATTTAATGAAAAAATAAATGTGTAGTTATATTAGATTAGTTATAAAATTCTAAGTTGGCAGTACTTGTCAATTGAATCTTTATTTATTTAAATCAAATTTGACAATTTGAATATAAAATTAAAAAAAATATTTTTCCCAGTTCTTAAAAAATAAAACATGCATTCTAATGAAGAAATAGAACGTTTATTTAAACGGCTTTCTTTTTTATAACAAAGCAGCACTGCGTTGGCAGCACATTTATAGATTTTTAATTTGGTAACTTTATTTCCGTTACATTCAGTAAATACTAATTTTACTTCACGCACTAGTGTTTAAAGTAAGATTTCAGGCGCTGAATTTAATGCGTGAAGTTGCTGATTGTGGCATATGAGGACAAAAAGACATTTCACCAATGAGGAGCCACTTTAAAGTGCGAGCCGTTAGACAACCGCTTTATGGCTGCCAATTTGGAAAATGTTTCACGAATTAAGCTTGTACATTTTTGAACGAACAATAAATACTTTTAATGAAAAGATACATATGTAGTTGTATTAGATTACTTACAAAATTTAAGTTGGCAGCTCTTGTCGAGTTAATCGGCATTTATTTAAATCAAATTTTACAAATTGAATATAAAATTTTAAATATTTTTATGTTTTTCTTTTTTATAACAAAGCAGCATTGCATTGGCAGCACATTTATGGGTTGTATCGGTTATATATTTAATTTAATAATTTTACTTCAGGCACTAGTGTTTAACTAAGCCTGCAGAAACAAGTGCGCACTCATTGGCGATGATATATTTCGAAAGCGTTCAGACATATCCGAAGTCGAGATTCATACGCGTACGGTTGGTATGTGTATGAATGACAGGTTGGATTGATGATGGCGAATCGACGGCGTGCTTTGTTATGTTCGACGAGTGCTGATAGATTTCTTAACCGATTTCCGACATTAGAATACGCTAGCACTATTATTAAATGTATTGTTTGCAATATCAACATTTTACTGTACGGTATTTTTGTTTGTAAAAGACTTGTTAATAGCAAACAGCACCTGTTAAACGCGAAACGAAAATTTATATCAAATTTGTGTAATATTCCACAAAGTATTGTAGACAATTAAGAATTTCGAAAGTTTTGGGGGAAATACATTCCGGAATGGAGATTGCCAACAAGAGGTCAACTACAGTTTAATTTACCGCGGGTAAAAAACTTGATTACGGATCAAATCAAGGCAGAGTTAAAAAATAAAAGAAATATGGCTGACGAAGGATGAGACAACGGATGCAAAAAGGATTGTATTTTAAATGTGTTAGTACGCACTTCAAAAAGCGATGTGGCATCCGTGCCTCTTCTTTTACGTAGTACAACATCACAGCCGACAAAAGCGAAAACGATAGTAGAAACTATAATAAATACCTTTCGGAAGTTCAATATATCGGCAACCCGGCTTGCAATTTTGGTTATAGATGAGGGTTCAAACATGGGTAAAGCTGAAAAGTTACTAAAACAATGTCATCCTCAATTGCTTCATGTAACATGTTTGCTCCATGCATGTCATCTTGTTGCTGAATTTATTAGAAACAGTTATCCAATAGCAGATCACCTAATAGTTTCTACGAAAAAAGTTTTTATTAAAAAAAAGTTCGTCCAAAACGCATTCCTGAGTTTAAGCAGGCGTGTCCGGGCATTCCTCAGCCACCACACTCGGTATTGACGAGATGGGGAACGTGGCGTAAAGCTGTTTTATATTATGAGAAATTTTTGCACATTATTAAACCTTATATCTTAAATTTAAATCCGCAAGAAACCCAAGTTATTTCAATAAGCCAGCGGCTGGTTTCAGGTACCGAAATCTATAATAAAATAGAGCAAATTTCTTTTAGATACTATTTCCAAATTAGAGAACACCAAACTTTCATTACATGAAGCGCTAAATATACTAGACGACGTCAAAGCCTCGTTAGAAATTCTAACAGATAATATAGGAAGGTTAACAACCAATAAATTATGTGCGGTTATAAATAGGAATCTCGACTTTTAAACTATAATGCGTATAAGCAAGAGTTCAAGTAAAAACCAAGAGTGCGAATGTAACACGAACGACCTTTTTAAATTCGCGAAATCACATCATTAAACGCAGAACGCTCAGTTCTAAATACACCAACATATTTTCATCTCACCGTAGGAGTATGGAGTCATCAATGAAAAACATGCTAATGATACAATATTACAGCAAATATCAGTCTACAGTCAACAACACAAACTAACTAAAATAGTAAGTAATTATATACGTTATTTTTAGTATTGATACTAACCGAGCCGTACGCTACTGCGAAAGCACTCGTTTGTGCAGGCATATGTTTAAAATAAGATTTCACCGGCTGATTTAAATGGGCGAAGTTGCTGATTAGAGCATGTGAGTACAAAAACGATATTTATGAAAATTTTTCATGCTACCTACAATATGTAAATTCATTACACGTGTTGTAGGGATGATATAAAAAAGTTCATCAATACTAATAGAGGTAGCAGAAGCAAAAGTATTTGGCATTTGCAAGAACAAAGTGCATTCGCCTTGTCCTCATTCGTGAATTGTTTTCTAACAATTCGTGATGATAAACGCCGGTAAAATAAAAAGCCTTGAAGAATAAAATGCAGTAATCTTAGATTGTTTTAACTTTATATCATGTAAGATTTAATTTGAAAAAAAAAAATAAATAAATAAAACGAAGGCGTTCGTTTTAAACACAAATTTTGATAAAAACCACAAAAATAAATTATTATAAATTATTATTAATTAGGTGTTTTAAAAGTACTTACCTGGCAACTAGGCAACCTAATACACAACAAACGCGAGTTTTTACGTGACAATACAGAATTTCAAAATTACAATTTCTAATAGCAACAATAGTTGTTGGAACTAAAATAACATTATCTATTCGTTTATTGTAATTATCGATGAATTGTACGAACACAAATACATTGCACTATTTTGCACCATTAAAACCATCCAAGGTAAATAAGTAAGGTACATACATAATAAATAATACAGTCAGCTGTCAAAAGTTATACTGTTGGCAATTTTAAATCCCTTTAACTGTGAATTTTGCAAAATAATCCTTAACAAATTGTTTGTGCTTGTAAGCAGTATCGATAGAGATGTCCTGGTTAAATTTCAACGACAGCTTAAGCAATTTGAAGGGACAATTAAGCAACTTTGCCAGTGGTGTTTTGACCGACACAGATGATGATTCAGGTAAATTAGA
>CACRWG010004891.1:0-13815 GCA_902654985.2 Oryctes borbonicus
AACCAAACGCAAATAATGTATTTACCTAATCTAATACAATAATACACAGTACAAAATAACCCGAACAATATGTTCAAAATGAAATCCATTGGCATTAACACATTTTCTAGAAAGGTGAATCAGTGACTGTAACTCGAAAACGAAACATTTTTGGATATATGGTGAGCAGCAGAATACGCTGCTTAAGTTTCCCCAAATAAAACTGAATCACCCTGTATACTGTTTCTGTATCCATTTTATAGTAAATTTATATCTACAACTTTTTTGTGTAATAATCCATATGTAGTAAAAAAGTTATTTACAGTTGAACGCAGACTCTGTATTTGGATATTGCAATCAAGTGGTTTCTGGTGTTAATATTGTTTGGTTATTATGACAGCAGTAAACAACAAAACGTTGACGTTTTTGCTATTGCGAAGGTGAGTCTTGCATTTAGAAAATATATCCAAATGGTTTCTGGTGTCGAGATAGTTTGGTTACCATAACAACAGTAAATAAAACATACAGACATTGAAGATTTTAGACCGCTGATTCAAATTTTGAGCCTAAATAAAAAAGGTTAGATGATGTAGAAAATAAGTTAAAGAAAAGGAACCCACGTTTTTTAGCGAAAAAAGACAAGGGAAACAATATTTTATCATTGGTTGATACAGGCTAACAATAATTGATGAAACAAGTAAATCAGTACAAATTTCAAGTTAAAACAATTGAGATACATCATGAACAAACCTAATAACCTTTATTGTAATTTTTATTGCAATAATTAATAGCTATCTATTTGTGGATCAATCTACACTGAATGCCCGAAATTCCTTCCTTCCACCTCATTATATTTGTGCGTTTGTAGAAGCTCTTCTGTATTTTTGCTAATTAATTTTGCAAATATCTTATATATTCAGAAGTAGCTTTGAAAGATAGTTTTGGTGCCTATTACATTATTTGAAAATTTTGACATCTACCATTTACAAAATAGGCACAATTAAAAGCTTGGGACACCTGTATCAATTTTACGTTGTTCTCTAATAATGTAATTATTCTAACAAGAAATATTAACAACAACGAAACTAATTGAGACCATTGCACTACGCATAGCGTATTTTCGACACTTAGGAAAGCACTCGTCACAAATCCAGTATTTTGTATTTTGTTGGTTGAACGCAGAACTGATTCACTTACAGTCTTTGTAAGCCTCTAGTGTAGTTTATTATGGCAATGATAGTTACCGCTACGCATGTTTTAACAGTTTGTTAACATTAGTTAAGGTTTAGTTAGTTGAATTTAGTTAACTGCAGTATAAGAGCAGCAAATTACAGGGGTTTAATTCACAGTTGTATTTACATGAATTCGATTTAATTAGAAACAAATTACTACAGAAAGATTGTATACACATGTACTTACACTTGTCTGTGTATTAAAAATGCCAAACAATTGTGTATGAGTAAGTTGCGTGAACAAGCTTGAATTAATTTATGTTAAATGGTTGCTTTCAAGGTTTAAAACGTAAATGTTTGTCATATACACATACTAGTATATATTATATATGTTGAGAAAACGCCCTGTTCATGAAAATCCGCTTTACTTGTTTGTTTTTATATCTCGATAATGGAAAAATTTCTTATGAACCACGCCTAGGTAATTATATCTGCAACTCTGAGACATTTCTTTCGCTATTCTTTCGTCTTAAGCTGATTATTAAATGCAAATACATATTCCCATGTGCAGAACCTGTTGAAATAAAAAAAAAGGTAGCTTGATTTATAACGACAAGTTTTAATTAGCCTTAGTTAAATACAGAGCTGAAAAAATTGTTATTTGTGTAAATATAAAATCAGAGTACGTGACGTTTTTTTGTGATAAAAATACATATTTGACTCACAATATGTAGTCTAACTTGGTAATTGGTATGTGCATGAGTATTATATTGATATTATTATCATTAAGCTACATATTTAAACGACAATTAAATACATGTACGAAAAACAAAAATGTGAATTAGTTTAATTTCAACTGTGATTTGTCACCTTCTTGTCACCAATAAGGTCATTAGGTAAGCGCATGGATAGATAGATGCACTGAAAAGAATGCTGTAATACGAGAAATATTTCTCCTTTAAAAGAAACAATAATCAATTTTGTTCTAAAGAAATACTTTTCAATTAAAGCTTGAACTTGTTTGGTTTAGAATAATAATTGTATTGGAGTAAAAAAGATTTTACTTCACTGAAAGAAAAGCGATGTTTCTAGTGAAAAATATTATACCTTTCGCAGAAATTTATATTTTCTTGAGTAGAATAATAAATATTTCGTTGAATCGAAAGAGCAACTTAAATGCTGTATATTATGCTAGGAAGGTTACTTCCACACATCTTCATTTTAGAAAGCAACCATTATTGCATTCTTAGCACTTACGTGTGCAATACTAAGAATGCAAAAATTTGGTCTAAAATTAACGGATGTGGAGAAGAGTAACCTTCCTAGCACAGCATACAGCACTTACTCTTTCGATGGAGTATATTATAAAAGTATTATGGTAATCAAAATTTCATTCGAACGGAAAGGTTCATGTAGACGTGTAGGTGCAACATCCTTGCACAGCACGGCAGCTTCATTTTCTGATTTAAATACCAAAATGCAAAGTGACCAGTAAATCGCATATTAGACAACTTCCATTTTGTCGATGCATAAATCCGGCAATGTTCGCGGAATCCTGGAAAAAATTGCATTATTAATGATTCCTGTAAATTATTGAATAAATATTATTACTTCAGATATTGAGTAGCAATTAATTTAATAGTATGTAGGATCAAAATAAACCTCAAATAAACGAATATCAACCATTACTTGAACATATATTCTAATACAAAATATATAACTCTAATGCCTACCATTAAGTAGCCTACAGAAACGTGTGCGCATTCATTGGCGGCGATGATATATTTCGAAAGTGATCGGATATACCCGCGTACGGTTAGTATGTGTATGAACGACGGGTTGGATTAATGACGGCGAATCGACGGCGTGCTTTGTTATGTTCGACGAGTGTTAATAGAATTCTTAACTGAATTCCGACATTAGGAAACACTGGCACTATTATTAAACGTGTTGTTTTCAATATCAACTGTTTACCGTACAGGATTTTTGTTTGTAAAAAACATGTTAATAGCAAACAGGATCTGTTTCCTGAAACGTGATCTACCATATTATAAATTTCTATATGACTTTATTTTTATATTAAATGTGTGTAAGATTCCACAAAATATTGTAGACAATGAAAAATTTGCAAAGTTTTGTAGGAAATACCTTCCGGAATGCAGATAGCCAACAAGATGTTAATTACAACATACTGCAGGTGAAAAACATGATTACGGATCAAATCAAGGGCACAGTTAAAAAATAAAGGAATACAGTTGACGGTGGATGTAACAGTGGATGTAAGAAAGAATAAATGTGTTGGTGTGCACCTTAAAAAGCGATGCGGCATCTGAGCCTCTTCTTTTACGTACTACAATATTACAGATAACAAATGCGGAAATGGTAGTAGAAACTATAATAGATACCTTGGGAAGTTCAAAATATCGGTAACCCAACTTGTAATGTTGGTTACAGATGAGGGTTCAAACATGATTGAAGCTGGAAAGTAAAACAATCTCATCCTCAATTGCTTCATGTAATCTGTTTGCCCCACGCATGTAGCTGCATTTATTAGGAACAGTTATCCAAAAGTAGATCAATTAATAGTTTCTACCAAAAAAGTTTTTATTAAATCTTCGAAACGCATTCGTGAGTTTAAACCGGCTTGTCCGGGCATTCCTCAGCCACCGCTGCCGGTATAGACTAGATGGAGTGGCTTAAAGCTGTTTTATATTATGAGAAATTTTTACCCATTATTAGACCTTGTATCTTAAAAAAATAATGTTAAAATAGCTTCCTCCTGGTACTGATAGAATAATTCATGGCAAACGCAACAAAAGAAAAAAATACACTAACCCACGGACATGTTTCTATCTACTCGGCGTCATCAACGTGGTTCCGAGAGTATTTTGTATCTCTACCTTCTATCGCTGTTGCCTCACGATGGCAGAACATTTCAAAACGACAAACTAGACATTTCTTGGCGCCCTCTGGTGCCAAGAAACGCATACCTGCCGTTTAGAAGGCAGCGACATAAACCGGGTACTGTTCCCGAAAGCATATATCGAGCAGCCTTTCTGGTAGCAACGATGGCTCTGGCCTGCGATTGTTCTGGTGACTAGTTTCACTTTAAACATTTATATATTTCAGTAAAAAACATAATTTCGGCTGTGGTTACATGCAACAACGGGTAAACAAATGAATAGATAGAGAAGCAGACATTTTTTACTAGAACGTATTTAGAAATTCAAATGTAATCAACAATTAAAGCATGATATTTATTTAAATCTGTTAAAAGTAATTCAAAAATTATCCTAAAGAAATTGTATGAAAGTGAACTCCATAAGCTAAGAAAAATGACTGGAAAGGACTTATAAGAACAGAATGTGCAATATTAGCTTAAAAGGAAGAAAACGATTCCAAAGAAAAATTTCAAAGGAGACACTAAGACGCACCACACTTTACTGTAACTAAATTGAGTCTGATAAACAAGACTTGTGACTATCCTTTAATTTAGTCATTCATTTTAGAAAAATATCAATATACATATACATGGAAAAAAAAGTTAGGACAACAATCACTTGTGTTTTTAAAATTATAACAATTTACAATATGAATTGCAACAGGTTTATTAAATCCAATAAATTTGTAGCTAACAAAAACTATGTTGCTATTACATATTTTACGACTCATATTTATTGCTAGATTTGTGAAAAACAGTTTTCTACCCTTGTCAATGAAAAAACTTATTGCTTTGTTTTACGTGAGGTATTTGAAATGAGCGAATCGTTAATAGCGAAAGAAAAAATGGTGTGGATTAAACTACGCTTATGCGGGTTAGTTCTTGCCTAAAAATAGTTAGTGTGTTTTTAGCCAAGCTTTTGATATATGTCTTAATTCTTTTGTTTATAAAACGATAATAGTACATGATATTTATGCAAATGCATTTAACTGAACTTTATTTCAGTCTCAAAATGAAAATGTAAGGATTAAAAGAGTTTCTGAAAAGCAAGACAGAAGGAAGGAATCCTTTAAACGATAAGCAGCGCCTAAATGAAATACCATCAGAATGACTAACAAAACGTCGAACAGAAATTTTGACATAGCGAACCCTGGAAGAAGTCACAAGTAATAAGCGCATGGTCCTGAAAGCCTACGTAGTGTTTATTACCTTGACATAAAGCATACCTAAAGGATGTGAAAAATATTGCTAAATCGACACCGAAGGCGTATTTAAAACAAATAAAAGTTATTGTAATATTGATCTCTTATTTGATGTAACTTTTAATATCAAATGTTCTAGAGTTAAAAACTATTTTTTAATCTGATAATAAATTGAAAAATAAAAAATTTTAATTTGAATACAGATTTTTAACAATAAATTTATATTAGATCTAAATATTTATTTGTTCTTGTTCCATACTTAAATATAAAATATATTTGGGCTTAATATAATTATATTTAATTTCACCAAAAATGTTCCTCAATGTACAGGCAGCAATGAAAGGATCAACAGTTTCGTTGGATCGATTGACGTTAAATAGTAGCTAACACAATGTAGAAAGTAAAGATTATTAGCCGATTTGTGTAATCCACAAGTTCCACATATACGAGCGCGCACAAGTAGAATATATCTCTATCAAGTAGCCTTTTACGCTTTACGTTCAGCATTGTATGATAAGGGTCAGAAGTTGAACGCGCGTGTTTAGAAAGTAACGAATGCCGTTGAGGGACATTGTCACGTTGACCTGTCTTATGATACACTCGCACATACATGTATGCTTTATCACACCTCTATTCGCAACCATTTTAATTAAGCGCGTGATCGCGATACTTAATCTACTTCACTTGCAATATCGGCGCTGTATGTCTTAGAAGACGATTTCTGTAAGGGAATTGCGTCTATAGCAAACGTTCCAATTACTTTCTTAAGAAGTGGAATAGTTGATGGAATTGTAAATTAAATTCGTTCCTGATTTAATAATAGATTTAATTGCCATTGCATAATATTTTGGATAGGTAAAACAATCGCAAATTACCTCTCTCTATTTTTTTAATCAAGTTCTTTTAGTTACACAGTAGAACCCAATTAATGCACTTGCAGATAATCAACGGCTTACTATTATCACAACCAACAATTTACCTCAATTGATAGAACTCTCAGTTGCCAACACATGTAAATATTTGCCTTAATTATTATTAAACTGCCATTATTGCTATAATAGCCCTTGACAGCGATTCTTCTTAATTAATGCTAGTTAGTTTGAAACGATAAATTAACTTGTAATCTTGCATATTTACTTGTTATTGAAGCTGCAATTTGACAGATAAAAACATTATTTGCATACGCACATATGTATCTACTAATGACTTCTCCAATACAGTAAATCATTTTCACTGTCGCAACAAAAATGCAAGATACAGGGATGCAAAAAAAAAAAATTATAGTAGTAGTAGTAATGTGTTATTCGTGGCGTTAAATTTAGTTAAGTCGGTGTCCTACACAGATCTTTACTAGCACCGAAATTATTCATCTATTACACTCACGATGTTCCACGTTTTCCGCGAGTTCAGTTATTTATTTACGCCGATTACACGGTTATCTGCACTCTGTTTAGAGACGAGGATATGCTGGTGAAAAGGTTGCAGGGAGAGCTGGGGAACTGGTAGGATGGATGGCTTGCTGGCGGCTGCAGGTCAATCAGTTTCTGTCAGAATTATTAGAAAACGAAGATTGTCACTGGCGGAATTAATAATAAATGACGTGAGAGTTCAGTGGAGCACGATGGCCAAATATTTGAAACTAGTTTTTGACTGACGTTTAATCTGGAGACCTCATATCGACAATATCACGAAAAAGTGTCTTTTGTCGAGAAATAATTTTCCTAAATGCAAAACAATTGCGACTTCCTTAACACATACCATCCTTGTATTGATGATGTCCAAAATTGAATAAATATAACTCTTCAGGTTATTTCAAGGTTTCATAAATGTTGAAACAAATGTACTTATATTTTAGGAGCTTCGACCGATGAATTTTAATTGAGAAAGGTACTCTTTATACCTCCCGAAAGGTAACAAAACTTACTTACCTTTAGTAAAGAAATAACATACTACAGAGTAAAACAACTGTGGCAACATGGCAATGAATAATATTAGTATCTTACATTATCTCGTCTGTTACCCACACTTTATAATAGCAGAAGTATGGGTGCTTCGTTTTGTGTGAATAAGAGTATAAATATTTAATTCAGCTTAGTTGGAATGTAAGCTTTCTCGCGTTCTATAATTATATTCAAAATAAGGTGTTGACAGATCCGCTTACATCACAATATGTACATACATAAATACAATGGTTCAATAATACTTTTTGTTGTGACAAACTATTTATAGAATACATAATGTATATTGAATTTAATATATTTACAGACAAGTTTGAGAAAGAATAATTATTTCTGTTTGTCTATATTATCTCCGGGTTACGTACATTCTGTTTTGATGAGTTACACATGAGTTTGCTCCCCTATCTCAGGGTTCAAAAGCACTAAGAACTAATGGAAAGTTAAATGTGCATAAATTAAACATCATGATCAGTATATTGTTATTAGTTCTCGTAGGAAGAATGATTGAATTTTGTACTACTGCGGGCTTCTTTGTACTTTTATGAAAACTATAACCAACTACTGAGAATACATAAGTGCATAATATGCGTATGTTGAGTACGTGTTTATTGTAAGCATGGAATCAGTAAGCGCCCACACTGTTTAATTACAACCCTAAATCATTATATTAATGTACATTCCAATTTAGATGATACTGTTGCTGAAAGGAGAAATAAATGAGAAACAAGGACAAGAAACCGTGGATTCGTTTTGATCAATAAAATGTTAGGGAACCTTTTTGCGATTCAAAAATTTTCTAAAAACAAATTTTATGTGTTGAATATATAGTAAAATACCAATAAAATACACCTAAGAAAACAACTAACATTTTTCTATGAGTTATAAAAAGACGTAATGGCTGTTGTCGCTCTTATGAGATTATGAAGCTGTAACTGCTGATAGAATGTTTCTCATCGACACGTGCTGCGGAAACTCGTCCCCAGAATTCAAAAATTTGTTAAATATTCGTGAATATCAAAATTATATTGATTTTCAAAATTGTAAACCGAATAGATGATAATAGCACTATTTCAAGAGTAATACTTTGTCGGTTTAGAACATTTCGACGCGGACCTTTGTTACCGATAGTTTTCGTTAAATATTAATTACGGCCAACTATGAAACATATTTCGTATTATTTTACAACCAACCAAATTTCTTTTCTTTAACAATACCATATTACAACCTGTAAATATGCTCTTCGAGTTCGTTACCTAGCGTTCAACAATTTCACATTTGCGAGTATCAGTAGCCATAGAATGTGGACATTTCCTACACGGTCGTCTACTCTTAGCCTAAAAGAAGATTAACTGCCAAAATTATACGTCCGAAACATATATACACCAGCTAGACTGTGATTGGCTCTTTAGCCAGGCTGGTTGCGGTTGCGACAGTCAAAACTGAAAAATAACTTTTACAAAAGATGAATTATTGATAGAAGAAGAAAAAGGTAATCTATAAAGCTATAATGTTTATGCGCCTTACGTGCTACCGTGTCACGTAAGAAAGCCCCCGTCCTCTCAAAAAATCAAACTTGCATGTTGGTTTTCAAATAATTCTGAGCCAATATATATTCCAATTGACTGAAAATATACTTACTCCTCCTTCCTTAAACGCGACAAAAAAAAAACTAGATTGTCTTGGCGTCTCATTCGCTTCTCTGTTACCGATGGCTTTTATTCGTTACCAGCCACAATTAATTACTACAAATTTTCATTTTTAACAATATTTCACATCCTCACGGTTAAATTATAACTTGCTTAATTTAATTTCGTCAGTGTCTTTTAGTGTCTATTAAACGTTAGTGAGTATTGGCAACTAGAATGAATTATTGTGAAGACAAAATGGATTATTTTCTGTCTGTATATGTTAGGCTAACTACGAAAAATAAGAACCGGAATACTAAGTATATTATCGTTTACTTGGAATGATCGTGCCAGGGGCTATAAGAAATTGCTGCGAGGTGTCATAAAAGGATATGTTACGATATGTTGTCGTGCAAGTGGTTGAACGTTTAACTACAGCGATTTTATATGCTGTATTTTTATTATTCCAATGCCAAACAATATTGAGATGTTTCAAATGAAATATGAAATTGAGAAATAATCACATGTGCTTTTTTTATTTCCAATACTGTTACTTACAAAAAATTTTGAAGTACTTACAGCTATAAGAGTAATGTGTAACTCTTGGTGCTTCTAGTATAAAATCCCATCAATTCATTTTTCTAACTCCTTGGCTTCATTCTTTTCTTCTTGTTTTCTTCTAAGTGCTTTTGAACTGCATTTGATTTTTTCTAATAACTGAAATACTTAATCAGATTTATATTAAACTTCTAAAAGTTTTCTGCGGAACGTACCTGCGATGTCAACATTTTTAATTTGTCACTGGAACGTCAATCCAACGACTTTGATATTTTTATGGTTGGCCAATTGATGACATTGTGAATTTCGACTACTATGTGCCATGTAATTAGTGTTGTGTATGAGCTTTGTATGTTTTTTAGAAATAAATATTTTAGAAGTAAATCATTGAAAATAACTTGTGACTTTGATTACTTCCTGTAAAATAATATTAATGGGGTCACTTTTTAAAGAAACAATAGCATAGAGTACTCAAATTGTAGCAATAAAAATGACTAATATTCACGCTGTAAACAGTGTATCCCACTTAATTTTTCGCTGACATGAGAATGGTGACCCGAGATTGTATCGGAATCGTCAGAAAAATCTGCCACTTGACTCTAGTAGAAGTTGAATGCACACCACCTAACGCCTGTGACAGTTAGGCCCACAGAGCCGTTAAGCTTCTACTGAATACTAATTTGAAAACCACCACCTTCCAGAATTGCTGTTTCCATTCTCGTGTAGATTCTTCTGAAAAGACCAGCAATAGTAGAGACAGTAAGTGTGATCATAAAAATAAAAATTCCCCTGATTGACTACTGACTCATTATTTGTTCCTGTTCTCAATAACAACCTCTGCCCTCTCTTTTATGTTATACAACTAATACTAATAACTATACGTTCATTGGTATGCGCGCTTTAGTTCACTACGTACAATTACATTTGAAGCGCGTCATATGCAAAAGGTCGTTAGTACCGTATAAAGAGAAGAAAAATAAAATGTACTTTTAAATATCGCACTTTGTTTGAGAGAGTTTTATTTTATTGTGACGGAAACACAAAGAATGGTTTTTTAGCAAAGTTATATAAGTGAAGTACGTCACTAAAGCACCTTTGCCGCATATAAAATTATTATAAAACGTATATATAGTCGTATGCATAATAATAAACTAGAGACTAAATTGCTATGTGAAGTAAACCAATAAAGCGTATCCTATGCAATCACATATGACATTGGATTTTTATGATAACTAATTTGAAACACAATATAAAACGGGAAGTCTCCCAATTCTAGTTGGTTATAATTCGTCCGTATATAATTTCACTGTGCAAAAAAATAGTGGACAATTTTTGTATTAGCGTATCTTAATTAAAAGATTTATTACTAACGTTTGAGGTAAATATACTTTAATAATTAAAACATCTATCTCTATTTATTAAAAAAAAACGAAAAATAAGTTCAATTAAAAAATAAGTTGCGAACGAAAATCTTAAAAATTCACACAAAATATTCGTGGTTGTTTCGCTAAAATGTTCACTAATACCATAATATGGAGAAATAAAATGGAAACTAGAAGAAGAAAAAGAAAAACATCTGGACAAACAAATTAGAGCAGCAAAATGTTAACCTTATACTTCATTTTCGAGTACAGTAAGGGAATTAGTATCTTGGCGACCATCTAAATAGAGCAATATATTGTGAACTGATCGACGAAGATTGAGTTATTTTGTAATAAAATAGGCAAACGTATGTTCAACGGTACGTTCGAAAACACAGAATTTCTTCCATGGTACGATAAAACATGGTGGTGGCAGTTCACTAATGATATGAGGATGCTTTTCCTGGTATGAAATAGGGTCAATTTATGAAATGGACGGAACACAGCAGATGTATATTTCACCATATTGAAAGACGTATTGTTGCCGTATGCAAAGGATACCAGTTCGTTGACTATGCATTATAATGACCTGAAGCACGTGGCCAGAAGTGTTATAATACCATGAGGTTAAGGTAACGTCGTGGATCGAAACCCTGACCATAACTCTATCGAAAATCTTTTGATAAACGTTGAGAATGATATACAAGATGCTAGACTGTCCAATATCCGACAGTTATGGCATGCGTTTGGAGCTTAATGAGTACAAGCGCACTTGTAATTCTTTCCGTGCAAAGAAATCGATTGTTTGGGCGCTAAGTTGTTTTCTGATTTTTATTTGATGTAGTCACTATGTAGTGAAATATTATGTAATTGAAAAATTACGAAACATTGAGGGATCTTATTGGGGCAGCTTTCCCAAAATTTATAGTAGGATGACGGACAAAGATTATGTTAATATTATTATACTGCAACCGCATTTCAACGATTCTGTGCAGGCTATACGAAAATCCTGATAAACCCAACACAATTTACGACACCGACTACGATTAATTTGTTTTATAATACTATAGAATTTCTAATAACTTATGTAGTACATTATTTTTAGTTCTTTAATAAACTTTTCGAACTTCATTTACTAATATTTTATAAAGACCTGTTGGAATATTAAAGGGTACAAGTAAGATTGAATATTTATGTTTGGACGACAAGTGGTACCAATGCAATTCTCCATAATACAAACTCGCAGAAAAAGCATTTTATAAGAAAATCGTTAAAAGTTATTATAAAACGCTTATATTGGGAGTCAATAATGGAAACAAATACCTTAAAATGTTAACAAATACAGTTTCGAATTAACAAAATAATTTAAAATATCTTTAAACTTTGTTATCTCAAAACTAACCAAAATGCATGTGTATGTAAAATTAAACGCCAAGTCTAATTTTAACTGGTTGCGACTGTCAAGCAAATTATTTGTTGATTCCAAATCAGTGTATCTGAATGAAGGCGCTTTAATCTGATAGCCATCAAATAATCTCTGTCACCTGCCATTCAAATTCACGTACATTTATTATTACTGCGGATTATATATTTATATATAATAAAAATAAAATACAATCACCGCGGCTTCTTTACTATCTGTTATTTAGCTTTATTATCCCATTCTTATTTGTGCATGTCACAAAAGCTAATATCTTTTATTTTCACATTTTAGTATACAAAACCTGCGTAACTCACGTCTGACAAATATCGAATTTTATGGGTGTCGACATTTAAACGTGTGGAATTCATCAATTTCATACTAATTTTTCCCATATTACGAAATACATATCCATTTACGCTCCAGATGATAATGCAATTTCGTACTTTAATAGAGAAGAAAAAAACCAATCGATTCGGTCGCGACGAAGAAAAAGAATGAACGTCTGCCAAAAGCGGTGAGCCTACGAAGAAGCTCCATCTAGCGATCTCGTATTAACTTGAGCGCGCGAAGCGAATGATCTGCGGTAACTAGGATCTTATTGAGACGCAAGTGACAGCGTAAAAAGGGCGCGTTACAGCCTTGGCCCCAATAAAATGGAGCGTCTACTTGTTGAATCAATTCCATTTATATTCAATATAACAAAACAATCCTCGTCGCCGTCATTTCGAATGCTTCTTAGATCGAATTCCATCGGTGAAGCAATATAATTGTTGTGCAATTGCCGCAACATTTTACTTCTAGTTTACTGCGATCTAGAATGAAAACATTAGTAATGCTCTCGGTACGGCAATTAAAATTAATCTATCATTAGAAATAACAATTTTTCCAATTAGGTGAAACGTTCGTACTAATTTTGTCTACGGTGATGGTAACTGTGCAGCGACTTGGTATATGCAAAATTATGTCTGCAACGAAAGAGAAGATGAAATATCTACTTTCAATTGTATTGCATTCTACAAAAAAGTAATACGAATCCTCTAGTATATACCGTTTGTTACATTTTATAGTAATTGTTGTCCTTTAATAAAGGAAGCCTCTTGTAAACAAAAGACTTGGTATTAGGATACTTTTGAGGGCCTGTCGTGCTCACAAGAGCCACAGTGAGGAATATAAGAATTACATGGTATTGTACCAGGTGCGCTAGGTACCCCAACGGCGTTAACCACAGCCCAAATAGTGGCTTTTACCGAGTTAAATACACACAGGGCCTTCATTGCCACCAGAAGATCGAGAATACGCTGTTCATTTCGAGCCAAGCCTTTGTTTATTGTTGTATTTATATTTATTTGAAACCTCAGTCGTTTAAACTACATTTTCTTTTGTTGTTAATTTTAGTTGTTTAATAAAATTAATACTAATTTTATTCTATTGTCGGGGACCCTACTTTCAGTAAATTCATATTTTTGTGTACTTAATATTTGCTGTTATTCACTGTACCATTACTCATACTTTTTCTTCTTTTGTAATAGAACTTTTTATTTTGAAATCAGTGTTTTGTATTGTGCGCTGGAGTTTTTACACTTTTGAGATTATACG
>CACRWG010004894.1:0-13757 GCA_902654985.2 Oryctes borbonicus
GTTAGATTTATTTTTTCCTTTGTTTCTTATTTATTTTGTATGAAAATCGAATGGATGTTACAGCAACTAACTCTAAATTAATGCATGTAATGCTTGGCAATACATATCGCCGTCATATTTAAACTTATAATTCTCCAAAATTAGCCTATTTTTGTTTTAAATTTTTAACAAGCAAATAGTCTTACGCTAGTTGGAATCTTCGTGGTAACCTTGCTACTATCAATAGAGTAACTCATGCTGGTTACAATTTGGTTGTTACGCGATCTGTTTCTTTTGAACAGCAGTATATGTACACATATGCTCCTGTATTTCGATTTGTTGCAATATTACAATAATGCTTTCCTTCGTCCTTCCTTTTATCCACATTTGCGGCAATCAACCTTGCTTACAATTTACGAAGGGTTGTTAATTTACCCGATTTACTTTAATATCGCTTTTGCCTAACCCTATTTCTACATTATCGCATTGCCATTTTGTCAAATCTCGTGTACGTGTTGCAATGGCTTTTATCTTTTGATTTTCAAATGTTAATCTATATTGTAGCATGTTGGAGCTTACCCAATTACGCTATTTGCGATTTGTATAATTATTTCGAATTGAAGTTTTGCACCGATTGAATGATTTTGCAAACTTTGCGAAGTAATTTATTTAAAATACATTTTTTCTTATTTCTCCCGCCGAATTCGAGTCCTTATTAGCTTCTGTTTTGCAGGTTATTTTGCACTTTCAAGTATTTTGAGAAAGCTCTGAGCGTCGCAGAACTTTACCAGGTGGAGTATAGCCACTACGGGAAGGGGAAGTTAGTAAAACCGCTATCAAAGAGAAACTTAATAAAACCACTAACGGAGAGGAAATTTACCGGTCTTATGGTATCAGTTCTGATGACTGCAGGCTCCTTAGGACCCATAGGCCTTTCCAAATTTATTTATCGCATATTCCTGTTATCATCATCGTTATTGAAGTTTTTGGTCGCGTGTTATGCATTTCCATAATTCAAGAGAAGGTGGAATACAGTTTTTTTGCAGTTTTTTTAAAAGAAAAACTCACAAACTTTGATGAGCTCCTGCCATTCCCCGTCCTGATTTTTGCTATAGCTGGAAGCACTCAGTATACCATTCAGGTCAACCGGAGAGAAATTATAACCAATTATTTTGTTTTGCGCAATAATATCTGAGCGTTTTTGTCCAAATCAATTAACACTAGCGTAAACAACGGTAACATGTGTACATATCTCGGTTTATTTCCACGATTCTCAATGATAATGATCAAGTCCGCTTTGGAATTATATTTTTTTAACTGGAAAAGTGAGTCTTACTGTTAATAATTGATATTGTAGAAAAAAAGATGAAAGCTAGCATTGTTAGCGTGTAGACCATTTTAACCAAATAATAAAACAGACAACAAACAAAAGATGCAAGGTGTAGATGACTTCAAAACTGGAAACTGGCCACTTTCATATTCACTAATAACGCGAGTGGGTGTAGAACGAAGTGTACGGTCATGTATCTCGCATTTACCTATTACGAAGTACGGAACTGCGCGGCCGCAGAAAGAAAAATAAGGGCTTGTGGAGCAAAGATCGGTGCAGCAAAGCAATAATTTCGCACGTTTTGCAATGAAAATTACTTGAAATGAAATTCACTTCTAAACACATCTACATTTACCATAGTTAAGGCTAGAGACCTGGACTGAAATTGATAAGAGTAGTATTTTAACATATGTGGGCTAGCAATGGTGAAATGAAAAATCATCCACACAAGTTGCGTGACAAAATTATAAAATGAAATTCATTAAATTTGGAGCAATTCGTTTTTCATGTCAAGTTAATTTTTTTTTTAATATCACTAAATAAAGACAATTAACAGCATATGGTATTAATCCTCGCGCAATTTTATGAGACGTGAGTAGAAATTTAAATATACTCAAATTTGGAGATGTCTTCGTCGACAGAAAATCAAACCCAACAAGCCAAAATTCTTGGGTATTCTTTAAGAAGGAGATTTGCATAGAAGAATGGAATATTGCCTATGGTGTCAAGGTAGTCAGAGAATTTTTGAAGAAAACTATGTTTACTGATGAAGCTACGTCCACCGCTAACGGTGCAGCTTCATCCCAGAAGATACCAGGCAACAGAGAACCCACGTTTTGTAATTAATTGTAAAAGATAAAATACTCCCAAATAGTTCATGTGCGGGGTGGAAGTTTAAATACAACAATTATTTTTCTTCTTTCCATACGTTAAATCCGCAAAGATTTTTTAAAATTTCTTAAAAGTGTATTTACATCAATTTTCCTCTAAGATAGACAGAGGTCGTAATATGTAGTGCTTTAATCAAATACTCACCGAAATCGCCCGATATTGCATCATTGCGGGATTAATTATAAATAGTGTGAATCTCTCGAAACAGAGAGGACCTATGCGAGAGGATCCGACTAGCTTAACTCTATCTATATCGCTACTATGACTAGTTCTTGTTTTAGTCACAGTTGGCCAGATTTAGATACAAGAAAGAATTAATTCTTACCAAAATATTGACCGCAATATCACTGATACCAATTGGTTATTAATTAATTAATTTTTTATTTAAGTGCCTTGATATAAAGTGCTTTGTACTTTGTACTTTGCATATACCGCGTGCGGCAAAATTATGGAATAAATTTATCAAGTTTAAAGCAATTTGCTTTTCAAACAAATACAGCGTTAACGTAGATGCGTTCGGTGCCAATATTTCAGAGTAATATTGACAATCTTCAACGTTTAATCGAAATATGTTTAACTTTAACTTAACTTACTTACTTTAACTTTAACTTAACTTACTTACTTTAACTTTAACTTAACTTACTTACTTTAACTTTAACTTAACTATTTCTCAGGATCTATGAACGTCTACTTTAGGAAATACACCATTACAACAAACTACGAACGCCGACCAATAATAATATACAATCGTTCATGAAGTGCGCGGCAAAAGAAATACTTCCATTCTTTTATTGTTCTCCTCGTCTTCATATACGTGAGCTGATTGCTGGCCTCATGTAGAATGTCTATTAAGAGTGACTCATGTACCACGACCACGGCATGCAGATTTAGTGTTATTGTGTTCGTGATTGATATTGGTCGGAGGAGTTCTGTTTGGCTGCGTTGGTTAAGTCGGGACGTGGAATTACCGAAGGGACCTCCGTCTCCGTTTGTTGTAGATGCACGTTATTCCTCTACCTACCTACTTAAGCCTTCAGCTATATGTACAACACAGTATATCTACTACCTACCTTCTGGCGGTTATGCCTAGGCGCATCGACGTGATGCACAGAAGCGGCGGAGTCAGTTAGCGACGATCGATCGGCATAAATAACAGATAAAAGGGAATTGACTTAATCGTTTAATGGGAATCCGTTACTGTCTGACCGGAGACGAAGTTTGTGTTAAATCTACAGCGTGACGTTGAGGATGACTTCTGTAACTTATTTCTGGAAATATTGACGTAGAATTCCACTTTTTATTAGTCTTCAGAAACAAACAGAGGACCATATTTCCAGATCGAGAGAAGATATTGTTTTTGTTCATGCTCGTGTGAAGAATAAAAGAATGTAAAATAAAGCAAAAGGATGGGTCAATCACCTTCATGGGCGCAGAGATTTGTATGTTTGTGTAGTGCTTAATTAATTAACAATTAACTTAGTTTGCGTCTACATCTTTAAGGCCGGGAAAAAACGCGAGAAACACGGCGTTTTTTGCAAAGGAATGCAGCGTTTACTTAGCGTGGTGCGTGCAAACAGTCCCAACATATTAGAAAAATAAAACGCTGCGTTGCCCTGACTTAAAATTTGGCCATTTTCGTAGTGGGCGCTTAGTTGGTATTTATCCCCGAATATTGGCAATTCTTATCTACCTATTTATAGGTCCTCCACGGATATATTGATTTGTTTAGCCAACTAGTTTGACTATAGCTTTTCAAGAAGCAAGAATTTACTTTGTAATAACAATTTTTGGCAAAGAGACATCCAAAAACATTTAATGCATCATGCAGATTGAAGTCGAATCTCCAAATCCAATCCTTGATATGCCTAAGGATACCTCTATCTTATGGTTAGTTACATGCCGATCCTCTTCAATCATATTGTGAACAGCGTCGATGTTTTTTTGAACACGAAGTTCATCACTAACAGAAATACGACCACGCAAGTCAGTGTTTCCTGATGGTTCCTCACTAGCAAAAATTGAACGATGCGATTTGAGGCACTGCTGTTGTTCTTTACAAGAACAGTGAAAAAATCATTGAACGAGAACCTTCCATTTTTTCACAGAATTACTTTTTTTGAACGTTCACTGTAAACAAACTACTCGGTCCATTTCTATGTTGTCCACTGCTTCTACAATAACAAATATAAAATTCTCCAAAAATAATAATGTTGAATCGTCTAGTGGTCATTATCATTTACTTTTGAATCAAATCAGCTGGACACAAACTTTGTTACGTTATACAATAAGTGCCATCTAACTTCTTTTAACGTATTAATTTCACTTTATCGTCTTCATAGAGCGCCCAATAGGTCAATACTCTTCCTCACCACGTATCGCATCTTGAATACTTGCTAACTACACGTCTTCCGTGTACATGGCACATATACACGGCCAAACACGCACACTTTTTATAAGCAGGCACATATTCGTTCGGTTTCCAAGTGTGCGTGCGATGTAATTGGTGTTGTTCTTCCGTCCACGTGCTGCGGTGGTCGGAGTCATCGTCTTTTGGCGTATACTGATGATTGCCTACGCGAGCGTCATGATAATTGATCAGCTACATGAAGCGGGCACGGGGCACTACACCCGGGGTCCCCAACTTCCGAAACGGCGAACCGCATATTAATCGAGACAGGCACGATGACGTATTTGAAGTCTCCGGACTGACGGATTGTTTCCTTTTGCGGGGCGGAATATTGAAGCTTATCGGGGAAGGAAGATCAAGATGTTAATGGCGATAACAGTTGTTTGCATAGTTGTTGTGGTTGGTAAGTAGGCTTTGCGAAAAATGTTAGCAAGAGAAATGCCAGATTTATTGTAATGAATGTTGTCCTCAACTTTACACGTCTATATCGTATAAATATTTTTAATTTTGTGTGAGGGTTAGGTTGATAGTGCAGGCCCGCTCCATTATTGTTACTTATTTCGAGAGTACAGTAACATTAAAATATAGTTATATAAGGTGCACTGAAATGAATAAAATCTGACCCAGAAAAAATGTTGATCTTACATCAATTTGAAAAAATGTTACTCAAGAGTGTCTGGGCACATGTTATTGAATACTGAAGATTTGAGTAAACATTGGACATTGTTGATGGATTTGCTGACCACTTTAGCTCTATGTATAGCTTGAGAGAAGGAACAACGCATACATACATTTGAAAATGGATAATGGTAAAAAAAAATAATACATTAACAAAGGGTCCAGACTACATCCCGCCATTTATTGTAAAAGTTATTTTATTCCGCGCAAGGTATTCCCGGATGAATGGAAAATGGCCAAAATAACACCGATTTTTAGATCGGATGGAAAAAATTTCTTTGGAAACTACCGTCCAGTTTCCTTAATACGCAATTCTGCAAGGATATTCGAATCTATAGTTCACAGCAATATTTATAGGCATCCCTTTGTACACACTGACTGACTGCTCTGGACTAACTTCAAAAAAGCTTTCGATAGTGTTCAGCTGCAAACTGCGGAAATGGACGTTTCACAGCAATTTTCTTGACTATTTGGGAGCTGCCTTTCTAATAAATCAGAGTGCATTGCGGCACTTAGCAATGTTGTACAGGGATCGAATCTCGGTTCACTTGTGTTGACACTGTTTATCAATATCTGTGATAAACTCACATCAAATCATCTGATTTACGCTGACGACTTGAAGATCTTCTGAATGTAAGTGGGGCTAAACAGGAGGTGCCAAATCCTTCCTTTGCGATGAGTACGGACGATAAGACCAATAAAATTCATGATATCGTGTTAGCAGACAGCTGGGTGAAGGTAAACGTCTCAATTGAACATCCTTGTTTTGCATAATATCTCCAAAGCAATGTTTGGGAATATTTGAACGCAATACGAGTGAGTTTCTGGTGCGTTATGTGACTGTAGATGAGGTATGGATGGATAACTACAGGCGAGAAACTAAAGATCAGGCGACAAAATGCGTTTATCCTGGCGTACGCGCAGGAAAAACGGCGAAGACGCTTCTATAAGTCTGAAAAATTATTGCGACAGTTTTTTGGGAATCGTAAAGTATATTCTTAATGGATGAAAAAGGGAAGGATAATCGCGGGACAGGACTATACTGATTTATTGGACTGATTCGATGCTAAGTTAAAGAGAGGAAGCCCCTGCCTAGCGAAGAAGAAAATTCTCTTCCAGCATGATAACATGGCGAACCACTCATCGGCAATTACGGTACGAATTGGTGCCCCATCCACCCACATATTCGTCATATTTGGCCTCTTGCGACTTTCTCCTTTTTCGAAACTTCACAAGATGGCTTGGCGGAAAGCGGTTCTCATCAAACGAAGAGCCCATTGCCGGGATAGAGTCCTCTTTCGCTAAGTTCGACAATTCCTTTGGATGGCTTGCGATACCGCTAGGCTAAGTGTATAGGGCCAAAGGAATTATGCGGAAAAGCAAATTTATTAAGCCATACACGTACCATTCCCGTAGAATCATCATTTTTATATTATTAGTTAGCGTAGGCGCGAAGTGTGGTACTGAATGTAGTCTGAGAAACAATAACTTCCTACCAGAATATATCAAAAAAATTCAAAATTGGTAGCTCTTCACCGTTTTATTTTTGACAGGTTTTCTCGTTTTCTCGATGTCACTACATTGCTCAAAGGTGTTGCCATTCATTATTTTTTAAAGACATTAATGTTGATAAAGAATAGGGGTAATTAATAAATTTACAACCATAGAGACGACACCTTGGCAACATTTTAGCGGGAGCTCTCTCACTTTTTCCTATCTTACTGTTGAAGATACGTCTTCAAATATTTTCGGTAAGTACGATCTCGAAAAGCTCAGATTATATTAACTGTTCGGGCGATTTCGACTTAATTGCTCGTTTCGAACACCTTTTAGCATTCGAGACCATCAGTTACATAAATAATTCTTTTAATAAACATAACCGTTATTCAACAAATTACATTGCATGCGAGAATTTATTCCAAAAAGCACGTAAACCTATCAAAATCGCTCCATCACCGGCCTCTCCATCTTCCACATTCATTCCCAATCTTCGCTCCAATTAACGTAATTAGTGTATACCGCAATATGCAAATCGCTATTGCACATGTACCATTTACGTTGAACAAAAAGGATTTTCTGTGTGTTAATTACGGCGATAATTATATGAATCAGGATGTCGCGTTGTACACATATATGTACAAGTCGTATACGGTAGCGTCTCATGATTTTCGCCTAAAAACTAAAATCGTACACGAATCTATACGCGTCTGTAAATGTACATATAAAACATGGTGTAATGAAGAAAATTATTACATTTGCATACGGGATGAATTAATTCGCGAGTGCTTTCTCTGACCGCTAAACAGCACATCTTTACTGTAACTAACTGCAATTTTTTTTTTTTATCTGATACGTATTAAATGAACGTAGTGACTTATTGAATACACGCAGACAAGTAGCAGCAGTCTATAATTCGTATTATTAGATAAATAAAGTGCAGCAGAGGTAAAAATCGCGCCGAATACGTAAGAAATTCGAAAAAAAAAATAGAAATGCATTAATTGCGTATAGATCTATTATCAAGGAACTAGGCAAAGACTTGTAATACATAATAAGGTCTTCAACCTGTTTATCAGGCAAGATATGCCGGTTTAATGCTGCTGACACATCGCATTAAGTAGAAGCTTACAGGCACAAGCATTTCTTACGCTAAACGTTCACAAATAAAACTTATCTAAGACTTGCTAGCAACGGCTACATTAACATGGCATCTAAAACTATATTGCAGATGAAAGTATTGATGCATTTAAATTTATTTATCTTATTGAAGCTTTCATTGGGTGTAGAAGTGCAAATTTGGCTTCATGAAGTATACCAACAACTGGAATGTTGTTTTATTTCCTCGATTTAATGTATCAACCCGTAAATACCGCCCGAAACATGGAGATCAATTTTGGGTCCCTGAGACCTTTCGATAATTTTTCTTGTCTAAAGAATTTTAGTGTGAGAAAGGTAAAAAATTAACTTCGTCTTGTTTAGTACATTATTACAATATAATGAAGGTAGTATGGCTGCTAAGCTTTTGATATAACGCTCATGAATTCTGTGAGGAGGTTGAAAATTATGACGAAACTATTACGACGAAGGTGAGAAGAGAAGTAACTGGTTGAAATTATTGGAGAAAGGTTTCATTCTAGGGGTAAAATGTGAATGTGGTGAAATGAACGCAGAAGAAGCAAGTGACCATGAAACAAGTAGCGAAATCGAATGAATAAGAGACCAGAGGTAGGACAAGAAGGAAAAGCCCTAATCACGAAGCCTTCTGTTGAAAAGTTCAGGCAAATCACGAAAAGAAAAGTCAAAACAGCAAGCAATACAAGAAAACAAACACTAATTGTGCAATATACAAAAATTCAGTTCGTTCGTTTGAAAAAGATTCCATGACTACCTGTAATTTTGCTTTTTACTGCTTGTGTTTGCTATAAATACTTTCCCTGGGTTTCCCCTATTTTTATTGTCAAAATATTTCTTGGATCCACTGGACCAAACTGTAATGCAAGTATCCAATCAAAATCTAAAAAGATACGTGAAAAGGTTTGTTGGAGCTTGTTCTAGACAAGAAAATGTGACATGGAACTGTGACTGGAACAAGTGATAAAATAGAAAAAAAAAATGCCACTGCTCAAAACTATTTGAGAAATTCAATTTGAAGCCATTTGTTTCTTGAAAGAATACTCGGACAGCCCCTTTTTATTTCTTTAGATAAACATTTTTGCATCTATCTTAATTTACCCGCACTTCTTGTTCTCAAATAGTGCGATCGATAATTCTTTTAAAAAGCAACTCTCGAGTTTTTCTTTTATTTTGATGGGTCTACATTGTACCAAATTTTAATACCTTCCATAACAAATGTTCAAACAAAAATCATTTAAAGAATGAAAACATATTTTTATTTCAATAATAAAAATTTTATTCAAGGAATAAAATAATTGTTCGCCAAGTTCTCTTCTCGAAATGGAGCAGTAAACGAAAAACAAAATTGCAAGTAACGGAGTAGAGAGAATCCTCAATGGATTACTAAGGCACATATTCAACACCCTTGCAAAGTTAATACGCGGACAGGGATAGTTGACAATAGAATCATTGGCCCTATTTTCTTTGATAAAACTCTCACAGGGCAGCGATATCTGAATTCTTTGAGGGGTGCACTTGTACCTGCTCTTGCAGACATATTTTCAAACGATGATCCTGACCAAATGGCGATATTTGGTTTCAGCAAGATGGTGCACCTCCGCACTTTACACGTCCTGTTTGCGAATTTTTAATCAACTGCCATCTTGGGAGGATGAATCAGTAAATTAGGGCCAATAGAGCGGCCGCAGGTCTCCAAATCTTACCCCTCTTGATTTTTTTTTATCTTTTCTACTTTTTAAGTGACTTTTATTCCAAACTTTTGTTATGTGAGGTATTAAAATTCAGATGGTATCATTGGACAGATCAAAATAAAAAAAAAATGGTACTTGTCGTTTAAAAAAATTATCACTGACGTCAATGCTTGAAAACAAGAAGTGGGGAAAAGTTGACGCAAAAATGTAAAAAAAAAAAATAAAATCGACCTGTCCGAGAATTTTTTTGAGAAAGAAGCAATCCCCAAACCTGTATTTCATATAATTCTCCTTAAAACCATGAAATTAACTGAATTGTTGAGTTAGACTAATTGTCTCTTTTAACAATCCCATATCTTCGTTTTAAATGACAACGTAACATCTAACCAACAATTTAAGCAGCGAGGATTGTGGTAGATCCATTGCAAACCGCCAAAGCTCTTAATAGAAGTAATATGGCGGGAATAGAAATAACTTTGATTTTATTGGATTAAGTCCAGACCGCTCATAAATTTGAAAAATGCGCTGCGAAGAAGATTGATGCAATTCGACTAGGATCAAAAGGATCATATTTATGTGGCTGATAATTAAGTTTTGAGGACGGAATATAAAGGCGGTAATAACAGATGTTCAGGCTTTGAAGAACATCTCAACATTCTTGCTAAAATAATGTTCGCGTTCAAGGAATACAAAAATAACACTTTAATATGCATTGGGAAATCTTAATTATTTCGATTTCAACATTCATCAGATTCTTTCCCGCGTATTCCGATTAAAATCCGATAGAATATTACATAATCGATATCGCGTAACGTCGTATCGTATCTCAGCTAGGTTATATGGTTCTAAACATACAAATACAAATTAATATCAAAGTGCAACTGGTTTGTTTTTATTTGAATTTGTCAATAAATAATAATTATGTCAAGCTTGATAAGGCGCCTGTATATTGACGGCTCCAAAACAACCTCACACATCGATTCCGATGTAGGCAGCAAAATCATGTTGTGACGTCGCCCATAATAGTTTATTTGTACGAGATGTATGTATGTAAATAAAACGCAGCGCGGAGTTTTACTTAATAAGTTGTTTTAGGTCATTAGAGAGATGTAAATAGGCGAATTTTTGTTGTTATTGAAACGAACGGAAAGGGTCATCGTAAACGAGTATTTATCAATTAACGCTATTTTGGAGACAAAAATATCTCTAACATTAATAAGGCAAAATTAACAATTTCGCTCGTGATTGTTTCTTATTGCATTTCCGTCGATATCTTCTTGTAAATAACATAATATGTGTGTAGCTACGCGCCAATTAATTAATGACTTTTCGGACCCCAGCGACGCGCAAAATACCCAGCGGATCAAGGGCTCCGGGTTCGTATTAAATGACCGGGGTGTACCGACTGGTTTTCACCGTCAAATAATGAATGTGAATCGATGGAACGATGGGCGTCTAAAATTGCAGAAGTCGGTTTAGTGCACGGCCCAACGCATTATATGCTATCATTAATCATTTCCACTTTCATAAGCGGATGGTGCTGATCTCGACAAGCAGATGACTTAGCAACAAAATGGAAGGTAGTTAGCAGATATCTATGAATAATTTTACAATCATTAAGTAACTAGAAAAAGGGAGGTTGAAGCAATATCTAAAATTGTCCAATTGGCAAATGCCGTTGCGATTTTGCATGTGACGTTGGGGTTTTGATAATAAAAATTAAAAAAAAATGTAAGTTCCCCAAATTTTACATTAAATATGGATAGTTGTGGTTTGGCATAATTGTAAGCATTGCACAATGATTATCGGTATCCAAAGAAGTCACAAAAGCAACAAAAGGGATCGAGAAACTAAAAAAATTAACAAAGAACTTGTTCCACAATTTATCGCAACCAAATACTTTTGACATTTGAAAAGAGAAAAATAAAAAGTACTCTAGAAATTAGAGAAAATCCAATTTGTAAATTTGAAATAGTGCATATAGTGCTACACCTCAATCTTCACCAATCTCTCCACAGAGCTCACCAATTTTATCCCATTGTTCCAATATTGGAAACAGCCCATTCTCGCCGGGCCTGGCGATTTAGTAATGGAACTCTAGAAATATGCCTCCATTTTCAAACAACTCCAAGTATATTTGATTTTCGCCTATTTGTTCTCTATCAATGTCGATGTTAAAGAAAGTGCATGCGTTACATTAATTTCCGTTACGCATTAATGCATCGGTTGATTAGCCTCACCTATCGTACCTGGAGGAAATTTCATACTGTTTTAAGTATTGTGGCACTAAAGAACCCATCGATTGACAAATTGACAAATGGAAGCTGGAGCCCATGTAAGATTTAAGAATTTGGTAACGTTCTGTACATTAGGGATAATGGCAACTATGCAAACTATCAGTACTTTCGTACCTTCTCAAAGCAAGCCCAAAGAGAAAATATTGAGTCTGCACATATAGACACAGTACAGTACAGTAATGATAGAGACAATGTATCATCATCTAAATTACATAATAAGACAGAAATAATAAAGATATCCCTTCAAAGACGTTGGTGGAAGATCGATTTATTCCAGGATTTCTCATTACCTCCACTTCGAATTGTTTTTCAATTATAATATTTATAAACTTTTTAATAAAACAAATGTTTATCAAATATGCAAGACGAAAATGCGACGATAAACGAAATTTATGTGAAAGTGACTGCTTCGTAGTGAAAATTGGGCAAACAGGAAACGTGGGCAAACATGGATTAAAGCGCAAAAAATTTAAATAATATTATTCAAGAATTATATGCGCCCTATAATAAAAAATAAGAACAAACTGAAAGTAATTTAACTGGAGAACACGTTAATTTGGAAAAAGGCAAGACGGGTAAAAGGGTCATCATGGTGGAATTGTTTATCTTATTTCTTGCTTATATTGACATCCTCTAATAGTTATTTTAAGATAATCAGTAAATTACATCGTCCTCTTGGATTCTTTCTATCATGCAGTTTTATTGTGATAATTTTTAATTGAACTAGCAGAGGACTAAGCCATACTCACTTTCTCCACCTCACTCTTTTCCAAGTTGGAGTAGATTAGCTGTAAATTACCTTTTATTGGGTTGTAATAAAAAGTTAACTATTGCAGTTGGTAAAGTGGTTTTTGTCATACTAACGGAAGTTGCAGAAGAGTAAGTTCATCGTTGCAAAAAGTTCATAAGAAATTGCAATAGAATAGCAAATTGTGTTTCGAAACAATGTTTTAATATCGCGAGGAAACTTTTCTTGATTTTTCCTAAAGCCAAGGCCGATGTAAAAGTAATGTAAGATAGTTTCATATGTATCAATATTCTATCATATTCTAATGGTCTGAGTTTGTTTCCGCCTTACTCTGTAAAAAAAAAGTTCTACTAATTAGCAAACGTTTGTCTAGTAAAGCAGGCATGGTAGCAAGTAGTCAACATTGTTAAATTCAAATTATTTCGCGTATCATGAATTAGTGTAAACACAATAAAACAAAATGTTCTGGCCTTAGTTTCTGCAAAATCAACGTAATGTGTCCGAAGGGTTGCAATTGAAAGGCTGACAATGAAGAATCAAACAAACCAGCTAGATGAGATTCGGAAATGATGAGTTACGCCAAAAAATCTTCCACTGGGCCGCCTCTGTCTGTGCTTGATAAAAACAACGGACGTATCACACATGAAAACTTCTCCAACGGATGGGATCAAACTAATTTCTATCATACCGCTCAGGATCCAAACAAGCGGTCAGCGCTAAGATATCTAAGACTGTCCAGATGGGAACTTCGTGTGATCTTGGGGATTCTGACTGTGCAATACCGGTTAAGAGAGCACCTCCTTGGGATGACATTGATACAAGACATGCAGAGACGAGGCAGAGGAATACTTCCTTCGTAAGGGTTCTTCCTATGAGCAATAGATTGATTCACGCTCTAAAGGACCTAAATGGCGTAAAATCCATGTCACCCTTTCGTTGTCCATAACATAACATATCAAAATGTAATTTAATAATAACATTCGTCATTATTTTTCTACTATTTTTAAATATGTCAGCAACAACAGAAGCTTCTATCCCTACCACTGCACCTTCCTTTTTGTTCAGATACATCAAGCTTTCAACACTTAACTTCCTTAACACC
>CACRWG010004895.1:0-13741 GCA_902654985.2 Oryctes borbonicus
TATTATTATTATTATTATTATTATTATTATTATTATTATTATTATTAATTTAATTATGGCTTTAATAATTATGATTCCTTGTTCACTGTTACCGAAATTAGAGACGAACATCGGTGTTTATTGTTATTCAAGGCAAATGATGAGTAGAAACAAAGTATTATTCAGTTGTTTATCAACGAATTCATAAGACTCACAATTAATAATATCAGTTCATTGTGACCTACGAAACACTCAAACGCCTACTCGATATTAATAACATAATTATAACAACTAAAACTATGAAATTTAAATGCCAGAATATACTTCATACTTTTATTCTATTATCAATTTTTTTAATAAATCAACTAATTTTTTCCATCTCTAATATTTTAGATTGCTTTGATTCGTGAACATTGTAAAAATTTCTTGTGATATAAAGTTGTTTTTGATATATTTACGTTCTTGGTAAAAGTAGATGTGTTTTTAGAGATTATCATTTTCTGAAACATTTCAAGGGGATCGGTCTCAACAAATCACATTGTACATTCGTACCCGATAAGAGTGTTTTTTCCTTCAAAACCCGAAGCTTATCACGTGCAAAATATGTGCTCGCATAGTAAACTACACTTCTTCAAAGGTCAAGCTGTATGCAAACGATTTTTGCATAAATTATCTTCTTATATTTTATTACGTTGCAAACAATTGAAGTCTGACATTATAGCCTATTTGATTTTCATCACCTTTAGGTCGTTAATTTGTTTGTTATTGATCATTTTACCAAGCGCACTAGCGAAGCCGGTTTATAACAATAATATACCTATTTAACTATCTACCTTTCAAATAATACTTAATGATAGCTCGTTTCACATTAAACATATTGATTGTTAGATTCCTTAGAAGTGTTTGGTTTTCGAGTATCAATTAACTTGAATAGAATAGCGTGATTTGTTTTCCATGGTCATTAGATAACGCAGATGTAAATATAAAACATATTATGGGGTTTTCTTGCTTTGCTCGTTTTTATCATAATTATTTTATAGTTTCGTGTGGGAGTTTTTGCTAACTTTCCTAATTATCTCAGCAGTGGGTTTTCTCGTTTTGTAAATTATAAATAATAAATGGGAAAATACAATAAATAAACATTACTTCTCTTATGGAAAAGACGGTTTTCCGACATGCACGTAATAGAATTTAAAAAATATGTTTTTAATTATAGTAGAAATGTTTTTCGGGTGTTGTCGCGTTGTTAATATTTTCTTGACGTTTCGCTGACAACATGATCAGCGACGAATCATTAATATTAACAACGCGACAACACCCGAAAGACATTTCTACTATGGATTACGGTCGTGAATGCCTACACTCAATGTTTTTAATTATTTTTCAAACACGAATATATAAAATAATATATTGCACATTTCGCCTACTTTTTCATAACTAAGCCTGCAGAAGCGAGTACAGCTTCAGGTAATTAGCAGAGACTAGACAGGCTCGTGTTTATTCGTCTCATGAGAATGGGTTCGTGTTGCCTACTGGTTTCTCCGAGAATCGACAAAACACGAGTCTGTCTAGTCTCTGCTACTTTCGTGAAACGTCCTCGTTTCTACAGGCTTACTCATAACTAGAGCTTGAAATAAAAATATTGTTAAAGTAGCTTCCTCATCGTCCTTCCTTCCAAGGAGAGACAGAATACACTACCTACGGACGTGTTTCTGCCTACCCGGCGTCATCAGCGTGGTTCCGAGAGTATTTTAACTCTACCTTGCGGAATGTGCACTAGATTTCTTTTCATTAATACGTATCTTGCGGATGTTTTTATTATTTCATTAATTAAATACAGACTCAATAAATCATTAGAAGAGAATAAAAATATTATCCTAATGTAAAGTTAAGGGATCATCAACAATTACAATAAGGAAAGCAGGGAAAGCACCATAAAAAAGATATGACTAGAATTTTGAATACTAACAAATTTGTCACTCAATCCAATTTAACTCTGGCCGCATCTTGTCTCCCAACCCTCACTATTATAGTACAAACATCCATGAATCTATAAAGGTCTTTAATTGTGTGTGTAGTATTCGCCACAATTCATTTACTCGTAACACTCATCCTAAAAATAAATTTCTCCGGAATGAAGGCCGCCCCTGTTAGTGTTCAGTTGCAGCAGCAATATCAATAGAAGCCCGGAAAGATCAAAGAAGCCACAAGGACGTGGTTCCATGGGACTGGGAACCATGAAGTGCTTTAAGAGAACGATTTGCAAAATCTCGTGAAGCGAAGGATGTGTTTAGACAGCCTACTAAAAAGAAATTTTTGCCAAAAACTGTAATAAAGAGATTGAAAGAAGATGATCTGTTCCTTAGACAATCTTGACACCGATTCACTACTCTCAGCAGTAACGCTTAACCTACAGAAGTTACAAAACTGTTAGTAGTGAGGTTGGTCGTGGTCTTCGTGTTTTACAAAAACCTTATAAAGCTCGTTTGTAACGATGCAATTATTTAAACAATTTGCTGCAGAAAAATTTGCAAAGAAATGCACAATTTTCAACTGGCTTTAATCCATTAACGTGTTTGTAACGCGGATCAAATATGTTGGTATCATTCCCCGTTTTTTTATCAAAACCTCAAAATTATGCCAACGTGTCCATTATAGCTATTAGCTAATAAAATCAGAATACAATGTGGATCATGTGCTTTATTAGGATGTTATTCGTTAAACGATTGGCAAGACTTCTCGTGAGTTTCTAGCCACCAACAATACTTCCATTATTTTCTTTTTCAATCGAAATGTTAAATTAATACCTGTTTTGTTAATTTTTCTCAAAAAAATAGCTTGAACGGATGTTCCTTTTTTTTCAAAAAGATACATATTTTTGTAGAAGGAGATGACCCACAGCGATGAATATTGTTTTACACAGAAAATAATATAGAATTCATTTTGTTGGGAAAATGCTATCAGCTTTAAAGCAGAACATGAAGAAGCAACATTTTTTGCATGAACTAGTAACCTATAAAAATAAAATTTACGTTTTTGCAATTTTGAAGGAGTCTCTTAATAACATAGAATATTGCGCGTTACATTATTGACACACCCTCAACAACCAATCAAAGTGGATCTGGTGGAAAAAAATATACCTATAAGAATGGAACCGAATGCTTAAAGAACAGATTTAAGATCTTATTAAAAAAATGTAAACTTGTATACATAGCTGCAAGAGGCTAATAGTGGTCATTTATTTAATTTAAAGCAATAATCAAAGTTTTTGGGAGATAAGCTGGTTTTTTAATTTTATTAATGAATTAGGACATAGCAACATGATGCAAAATATGAGATGTGTCTATCTTTGGTAAAAATTATGGTTATAACGGTTGAATTATGGAATAAACACTCCCTTCTTCAAACCACCACAGATCACATATTGTTTAATTAATTATTACTTCCTAATAATAATAAATAAAATAATAAAAATAGCCAATAATATAATTCATTTTAAATAACTATTAATGTAATTAATAAAAATAAATAAATAACTTACTATAAGCCTTTATACATGGCCGAATGGACGGGGTAACCGTACTTATCTTCCTGCGTATCTTGCGTATAAACCCACACACCCCCTACTTCCGAGCACATCTCGTATACCGTACAATTGAAGCCAGCATCCTTAGCGTGCCTGGCAGCGGCCAAGCCGGCAGCCCCAGCCCCGATAACGCAAACTTCCATTTGGACGTATTATCTGGGATTATAATATTCAGTAAGAACCTATTTATACAAATGCGAAGCTCAAGAGGAAGGTTGTTGTGAACTCGCAAACGACCGCGTTCGTAATAAGTCGGCGATTTTTAAAAGTTGATTTATATTCAGGGGACTAATCCGCAATAACGATTATATTGCTTATGATTTATCTGTAATCCGTAATCTATCCGTCTTCGTCGCTTCGATCGCTAAGTCACATACATGGAACGAAATTCCGTCGAAGATGAAATCATGCAAAATTTTGCGGTAAGCAGGCGATATTCAAAGATGATACGGAGTAAGTGTAAAATTATTGAAAATGATACTTGGCTAATATATTCAGCATTGCTTGATTCAGCATCATTAAACAGGTTAAGATATTTCTAACCACTTTACCGGTCACGATAAGTTGATTATTTTTTCATTGGGGTTACATCGAAAGAGATAAATTTAAATTTTTGAGGCTCTAAATAGACCTTTGTTAATAAGATGTGGTGGATTATATACTGTTTGGGATTCTAGCTTAGAAATCCGGAGTAATATTTCACGTAATTCTATTTAATGTGTCCTTGTTATATTTTTTACGGATGAAAAAATTTCGTGTGCAACGCTCCTCCATTTTACGCTGAATTCTAATCAGCATTTGTCTACTTATTTTCGCTATTTATATTTATACGTGCTTGTTAACTTTTAGACACTGCATATCGGAACATGGTGATTACTTCGAGTAGAGGCTAGAATTGTAACAAAAACGACAACGTTTCTATATCTATTTAATGAACATCTTCAGCGAAATGTGTTTAAACCATATCTTATAAATCATATTAACCTTAGGGGAAATTCTTGAACATTATAACACAAGGAATGGAAATCGTCAACCTCAAATTAAACTTCAATATATCCAAACTCCCGCCCAAAACTACTCTTCTGCATATAAAAAAAACATCTCCATTGGTGGTAAGGAAGGTCTTCGATGTGTTGAACCCTATGGCACACCCGTAGCATGCTAAGCATTTGTTGACATTCTCCCTAATGCCCAAATTATATAACTTAGAAGACAAAAAAAAAGAAAAAAATAATCTGAATCAAATACCTTTGACAAACAGAAGTACAACAACTCTCAATTTTTTTGTTTAACCTCTAGCCATGTTAATTACTAAACAATAAATTGAATTTAATGCAATAATCTGTACAATTGCTTCCTCAAATAAATTTAGATAAGGCTGAGTGTAGGCTTTCACGACCGCAATCCATAGTAGAAATGTCTTTCGGGTGATGTCGTGTAGTTAATATTTTACTTGACGTTTCGCTGACCATCCTGTCAGCTTCTTCAGAAGATTTCTAAAGACTCTTCTAAAGAGTTAGATAAGGCTGTTAAAATAGCAATGGGCCTATAATTATTTACGCCGGTTACATCCACATTTTTAAAGTAACCAGGGAATTGATACGCCTGATCAGAGCACTTTATAAGCTCTGCAATGGAGCATTCAATAATTGAACTGCATAACCTTAATAATGACAGCAAGGCCTGGGGGGTAGTGTGTTAATCATTCGATGTTTTTTGTTCCCTTATCTGTAGGCGAAGCTGCTCAAATAATCAATAAAGGAGGGTGTTCATAATATCCGTGCGACTGGTGCGGAGTGTGCCGATAATTTACTGAAATTAGCCAAACAACTTTCAGTACAATCGCAGGTATATTATCAACACCTTTTTATTACTAAAGTTATTGGTTATTTAAGTGACTTCACCTAAAGAAATCTAACAAACTTCTTCGCAAAAATAATTGAGTGTAGGCTTTCACGACCGTAATCCATAGTAGAAATGTCTTTCGGGTGATGTCGCGTAATTAACATTTTACTTGACGTTTCGCTGATCATGCTGTCAGCTTCTTCAGAAGTTTTCTGAAGGCTGGTGTTGTTGCCTCTTGCTCTTCGTTATATATCCCATTTCTGTTCCGCTTTGCTGATCCATAACCGTTCCGTTCCGCTGAATCGCGTCGTTCGTTGTATGACGACTCCGTAGTGCTAACTTCCACGTGTTGCTGATGTTGTATCCGTATCTTGTATTCTTCGCAAAAATGCTTGCAGCTGCATCTCTTATTCGTCGCTTTAAATCTACAATGTCTTGTCCCTTAACACAAAGTTCATTTGCAAAATTTAAAGTGTTTTTAAGAAAAAAGGCGAAAAGCTGTTTATTCCTGAAGCACTGCAATTACGTCTTTGCAAATTATATGGGAAGTAATAGGGACAAAACTGACTTTGAAGCGCTTTGAAGCACTGTAGGTGACAGAAATGATCAAGAATAGTATAAAACCGTATCAAATCAAATTTTGACCACAAGCGAGGAGGTTTGGTTTTGTAAGAGGGGCATCTCGATGAGGACTCAATTGCTTCTCTCCTCCCTATCCATCCTTAAGGAAAAATTTCGTCCAAATATTGTCGCACATGTTGTTGGAATAGTACCCCAACTTGTTGGAATTATACTGCCACAGCTGCATAGCATAGCTGAAATGTCTCTATTTCCGTCGTTAGTAAACAGTTCTCGAAGGCCAGGAGCAATTTGTTTCTGCAGAAGTTATCAGTATTTTTTTATGTCAAATTGCCTTCCATAAAAATGCTGTTGTAGGCACCGCGTTGCATCGTATAATATTATTTGTTGCTTTCCATATCATCATAAACTATTAATGGATCGAAGCAAGAAACATCAACATCGATCGTAAGAATAATAAAGTATAACCTATAGTTATACCAGAAAGATAATTAAACGTTCCTGACCTTCAAAACGCCATTTATTGTTGTGCGATTTATGAGAGAAAAGAGATATCCGTTGTTTATTTAATTCCAACAGGCTGCAGAAAATATGACGTTTTCGGTAGATGACATCTAATATTGATTAGTCGTCAATTCGCGACAAAATTTGCAAAAAATTTCCTAATCTTCCACCCGGCGACATTATCGTTCGTTGAATCTGTCGTGCATGTCAATAAACTGTTTGGTATTTGATCTAATCTGTAAATGCTGTATTCTCGTTTCACTAAACTCCGGTTGCAATATATGCAATCTCTGTACATATGCATTATATACAGAGTCATTCGCAACGATGACGTTGAAGAAGTATTTTTGAAAGTACAAACAAAAAATCAAAAATTATACTGTATGTTATGAATTCCTCACACAGTCTTCTTAAATGCAACTTAAATACACTCCCCGACAAGAACTTAGACGCGGTAAGATGTTTTAAGGGTTTTAAGGGTTACAACATTTCTTTGCGAAACTAGCAAGATATCTAATTAAGTTTTTATTCGTAGAAGTAAAATAAACTTAAAAATATCTCCTCCAGGAATATATGAACTAAATAATAAATTATTACTCCGATGTTTAAACAATTTCTGCGACAAAATTTAGACGCTCTGTTGCAAATGTAAAACAAAAATAAACAAATGAGTGATCAGTAATGCGTAGATCCTCCATTGTTCTTAATCACTTCCAATAGTCTGTTATTAATAGATTTATATAAATTTAACGCATAATTTTGAGGGATATTCTGCCATTCAGTCGCTATTGAAGCTTTCAGTTCCTGTACCGTGAAATATTGACAGCCTCCGCCATAAACGCGACGTGCCAATTCACCCCGCATGTGTTCAATAATGTTTAAGTCTGGTGACCGTGCCGGCCACTGTCAAGTTTTAATCTTTTTCCCTTTAAACCATTCAGTAATGGTTTTTGCTTTACGAATTGGTGCGTTATCTTGCTGAAAAACAAAATTGCGCCCGGCCCATTGGTTTCCAAAACGTAGAAAATTGTCACGCAATAAGTCTTTATACGTCACAGATGTCATTTCGTTCGTGCAAAACACTATCCCACTTTTATCGCGAAATCCAATCGCTGCCCATATCATCACAGATCCACCCCCTAATTGTCTGGTCATCTTCACTTTTGGTTCCTTTCTCAGATCATGATAATAATGCGAGTACCCATCCGGTCCGTCCAAATTAAAACGTTTCTCATCAGAAAATATAACTTTTTCCCATTGTTTCTTCCAGGATACGTGTTCTTCAGCAAATCTCAACCTCGCGTCTTTGTGTTTCGCCGAAAGTGGCGGTTTGAAATTAGCTGTTTGGTAAGTCGAGATCGTCTTCATACGGAAAAATTTCTGCAAGAACATGTACAGGTGCATTCCTCAAAAAATCCAAATACCACTGTCGAAGGGAGAAGAAGGGATCGATTATCAACTGTATTTGCCCACACATTAACTTTACGAGGGTGTTGAGTATGTTGAGGTTCAATAATCCAGTGAGGATTCTCTTTACTCCAATACTTGCAATCTTGTCGATTTACTACTTCATTTAGGATGAAGCCTTCATCTGAAAACAGAATTTAGCGAATAAAGCGAATATATCACAAAACTGCTTTCGCCGCTGAGGGTCATCCTTCTTCAGTTCTTCAGTGGTGTTATTTTGCAAGGATTGTATTTTTCTGTTTTTAATACATTCATTGCCTGCTACAATTGATTGGTAGAGACCATGAGGATTCTCACCCTCACTTAATAATATCAATTTTTATATCTTTTGAGATATGTTTGACATGCATAGTTTCTCTAAATTTTTTCTCGATTTTACTCACTGTGGATTAGCTGATACTTCTATCTAGATATTTCGCATTAAACAAATTGCAGACTTCTTGCTATGTTCTGGTTGTCCCGTTTGCCGGACGAACTACTACACCACAAGGACCTTGATACCAGGAACGTTCAGTTGTACATAGATGTTATTTATCTTCAAATATATCAGACAATTTTTATTCTTAATCGCAAAGTACACTAATTAATTCTCTGTTAGCTTTTGTGCAATTCAATTATATAAAGCCGAGGGATTCAGTCGAGAGTTTTCCATTATAGATTGCAAATACGTTTTTATAAGCTTTAATTTACCAAAGCTCCTTTTAGCAGTAGCTACTGTAATTAATATTATCAGCAAAACTCTCAACGTTACCCGTAAGCTTGGGACCACACTTTCCCAATTATTTGTCCTTACGAATTGTAGTTTCTACGGGCGATAAGCTGCTCAAAGATTTTATTTCACCCTTCTTTATTTCAGTGCTGCACCCATGAATAAGAACCTGAGGTACACCGCCATGTCCGGCATATTAATTACATCAAACAAAGAAAATCAAAGTCTGTTCAAATAGTTACATCTGTACAAAGCTTTCCTCAAGAGATGTTATTATTAATTAATTAGCAGTAAAGTGTAGAAAAATAACGACGGCAGTAATGTTTTGTCCTATCAACGTAAAATTTAATGAATTTATTCCATAATTGCAACAGTATTTTAGAAATACATCTAATGTTGTGAATCATCCTGTATACGTATAATATTCAGTGTACTTTAAAAGCATGATCTAGATTTTCTTCTTCCTGGTTAAATATTGTCGATACATTACTTGAAAATACATATTTACTGTAGTATGATAGGAGCATACATCTGCCACCTCTATAAATGTAAGTGGATCCATTTTTCTCAATACTTCTGTTTCGCATTTTTATATTGATCAAAGCATTTATTTATTTAATCATGATAACCTAGAACAGTTATTTGTTATTGTAAGAAATTAAAATCTAGACTAAACCAGTATTGTTTATTAAATTTATCGCGTATAACAACAGCATTCACATCGTGAATTCCCAGCTGGTTTTTAAGTAGTTGTAAAAGAGGCTAAGATTACGTTCGCGTTAGTTGGAAATTCTTCGAAAACAAAACATTTTGAAACCGTCAATTGCTTTCCTAAATTACGAAAACCCGCGCGTTATCTATTCGGATTTTTACATACCGTGGTTATACAATAACAAATTAAATTGACACGCAAAATACATGCATATGCGCTTATCTTTACGTCCGACGTACGCCAAAAAGAAAACCGCAGCCAACAAATGCAACAAATGCAAATATGTACATCAGACGTAAGTTTAACGATATTATATCTAAACGCAATAAAGTGTGGTGTATCGTCATAAATCCAATTTTAAATCAAATCAAAACATGCTACTGATCTTGCCCAAACAGACCGAGTGGTTCGTCCAGAATTTCATCATGCAATAGATATATATATTCCGCCGTTCTTTCACAATGTAAAAGTGCAACTTTTCTGGTCGAAGTTCTACCTTGTTGTCGCTTAGATTAGATCTTTTACAAGTCAAAATGGTACACAGAAAGTCTTTTATCTCGTTATAGTTTGTATATAATTATAAGCAAAAAAAAAAAGAAAAACTGTAGCCGAGTATCAGCATTAGTAATATCAATAACTTAATAATTGCTTCATTCTAACTAGTCGTAAGATAGAAAACGATGGCTTTTTAGCAACAAGAAACTTAGGACGTTTTATGGGGCCGCGTATAATCCTCTACCCCCTCTTGAGGAAAAAAACAACCCGATAAACGGTAACCCTGTCGGGTAAACACGTCAAAATTGGCGATAGAAAGAAGAAAGAAAACGCGGCAGTCGCATCGAGGGAATCCCATTCTCGGGATAATACTGTATTAATTTTTGTTGTATGAATACATACACTGCCGTTCAGACAAATTCGGTCGGTTAGTAAAAAACATGAAAAGGTTACAGAAACAATCGAAACTAAAAACAAAATGCAATTTTATTGTATGTACAGGTAAAAAAGACAAAAATAAATAAATAAAAAGTTATTCTCGCCTAATATAACATACTGAACATTATATCTTCTTTTCATCGAGAAAACCTCCTTTGCTGTTAATCACCGCTCGAACTATTTTAGGCATTCTTTCGATAAGTTCTGTTAAAACGGATCGTGGAATATTAATCCATTCGTGTTGCAGAATATTCCGTAAATGTTCTTGTAAAGTTATATTTTTCGGATCCTCTTGTCCAGTTCATCCCACAACAACTCTATCGGGTTCAAATCTGGGCTTTGTGGGGGCCATGTCATTACTTTCAGGGTGTGCTGTTCTTCTTGCTCCTTTAGATAGTTCTTACACACTAACGCAGTGTGTTTTGGATCGTTGTCAGGCATGAATGTAAAGTTACGGCCTATTATATGCAATCCTGATGGCACTGCATGATTCTGGAGTATTGTAAAATAATTTTCCTTCCTCATTACACCCTGCACTCTGCATAAATCTCACGTCCCAGCAAAGGAGAAACATCCCCACACTAGCACAGAACTACGCCCTTGCTTCACTGTAGGCACAATGCAGTTCGGGATCACTTTTCGGTTTTAGATCTTCGGACATAAACTCGTCGATTTTGCCCAAAAAACCTCAAACTTTGATTCGTCACTCCAAAGCACGTGTTTCCAATCATCTAACGACCAATCTAGATGAGAACGGGCCCACTGTAGCCGTTTTGCTCTTTTGCCCCGACGTAATAAGTGTTTTCGGATGGCAGTACGTCCATGAAGGTCCACTTGTTGAAGTCGACGTTTTACCGTACTCGCCGAAACTTGTTCTTCACGGCCGCGATTGACTTCGGCTACTATTTGTGGCGCTGCTAATTTTCTATTGCGTTCGCTTAATAATACAATTCTCAAATCTTCAGCTTTTGTTGTTTTTCTAGATGCTCCGGGACGAACACGATTTTCTATAGTTCCAGTTGTCCGATATCGCTTTATGATGTCATTTGCTGCTGAACTTCTCGTATTTATTTTTTCAGCAATTTGTCGCCCCGAATATCCTTCTTCAAACAGCGTAATAATGCGTGAACGTTTTTCTACACTGGTAGGCTTGCCACGTGCCATTTTGAAGTAAATTTTCTTAAAACTTTCGCGCAAAAACGGCAGATCCACGCCAACACACGTTTAACAGTAAAATGAAGCAAATTTATATCTTTACGCCCGTGATAAATAAACAAGAGTGATACTACGGTATATTTCCTAAATGTATTGTTCGTTAATAATCCCCAAACGACCCGTTGCAAAAGATCGGTACCTCCGAGAAATTCTTGGAACGATAATAAAAGGGACTTTATTGTGGTTGTCGCAATATTTCTACTTTACATAATAATTTATGGCTTTAATCCCTTAGAAAGGGGTGTATGCTTAATATTTTTCTAATTTTATGTATTAATAATTGTATACAGTGTGCTGTAATAGATTTTTATTGTATGACCGAACTTCACTGAACTTGTCTTGTAAGTCTATACAAATATACAAAATATTAATTAGAGTCACGGAGACTCAGGAGCTACTGTGTAGAAGGTGTTCAAAGTTACTGTTAACCCGCATAAAACCGTAACCGTTCCATTTAATCTCTCCAACCGTTCTAGATGTACTTCCTTACGGTCATCTGAATAAACTAATCCACGAAGTCAAAATGTCTCTTTGGACATGCTTTGTGGTAAATCTTGGGAAGTGGCCTCCAAGAGAATATGTTGGTCGTGTGTGGTAGTAGTTTGTCCTATAATTACGTAGGGCGTCGGTATCTGGTGGAAGAAAGCCCAACAGATGGCAGCGAAACCTAAAGTTACCCCACTGCAAAGAATAACCTGCTTGACGGTCACTTGACTCTTGCAATTCTCCTGGATCTTATATCCCTTTACGTACTTTTGGAAAGGGAAGCCGAGACAGCTGTTTACAGATACTGGCGTAAAATAGTAAGAGTTAGGGAAAATCTTAATAAAAGTTACGATGAAGAAAAACGGCGAACGACGGCTATGGGAAAATGATGAAAGTGCAGGATATTCTTTTAACTTACCTTTTTTATCCAATTAAAAAAAATTACGCTTAAATTTGTATCCAATATTACATAAAGGAACAAAAGAACTTGTAGCTAATTATATACGATTATCCTGATAAGTAAATTATCTTAGAATCCATTTTGCATTAAAAAAAACACTGTTATTACACATGTAATATTATCTAAAGGTTTCCGGATATGAACCCAACCCGTACTCTACTCAGGATTAATACATTTAGTTAGCATATAATGCATTCCCTCGTTTTATTAAAAATTAAATCAATCGGAATTACTCGATATCGCGTTACTAAATCCCTTTTTTCGGCTATGATAAAAATGCGTAATTCGGAATTAAAGTCTCTCCTCCTTACGCTCCGACAAAACATTTTCATGTTTAATGTTCCGAAATAATTTGACTTAGAAATGGCCATGTGAAGCATTTCATTTCTGAAATGCTCCACATGGCCATTTCTAAGTCAAATTATTTCGGAACATTAAAGGATTATCGTGTAAAACTAGTATTTGCGTGGAATATTAGAGAAAATATTCCATTTAAAATTTATGGTTCATACCATCCTTTTTTTCAATAGCTTCCTCCTTTCACTAAGATTTTCATGGTCAACTACTAGATAAAAAAGATGTAATCAAAACTTATGCAATCTAACTTATCGTTGAATCATTAACGCGTTTAGCTTCTCTTACGAGATCGTTCAAATCTGGTATTAAATCGTCAGCGAAGGCGTAAAGATTGATAGATCGATCTTTGTTCTGCGGAATCTCCTAAATCTAAAAATAATAGAGTGTCATCAACGACACCATTATTGCCATCATTTTCGCACTCGAGCCGGTGTACGACGTCAATAATAATAGAACATATCTACGCGGATCGGTGAGGATTTTAGCGGGATGCATCGGAGATAAAACGAACAAAACATGAAAGATTTTCGAGGGCCAAAAGGATTAGCGCCTATCAAAGTACATGTCGTAAAAGTCGTATATTGACGGTAAACTGCGAGCCTGGATTTCCAAACAGCAACTATTCACGTGGATTTTGTTTTTCGTACGATTGATATGGCGACAACTGACCGATGTACAATCCGGCCTAAAAGATTTTGCCTTTACTAATTTTTGAAAGTCAAGATCTACTCATGGTTTAAATATGTAAAATATACTCAAATGGGAGTTAGCACATTATTTTGAAATTGAAGAAGATGTTTTATTGAAGACCGGTTAAAGCTATGTCCACTGCCGTTCAGAAAAGTTCGGTCGGTTGAAAAAAAAAAAACATGAAAAGGTTACAGAAACAAACGAAACTAAAAACAAAAT
>CACRWG010004896.1:0-13723 GCA_902654985.2 Oryctes borbonicus
ATTCCTTGCCGCCCTCTAGTGCCGAGAAATACGCATCTACCGTTTAGAAAACAACGACATAAATCGTATATTGTCCCCGTCATCCCTCGAGCAGCTTTTAGACTGCTTAATCACGAGATGGCGATGCAAGGAGCGCTTTGGGAAACTGCACATGTGAAGATTCCGATAGGCTTACCATGATGTATATAACAGAACACACCAGAAAATGCCTAGAAACAATAACCAAAAAATTTATGCTGAAATAACTTCCTTGTGGTATTGATGGAATCATTCACGGCAAACGCAACGCAAGCAGAGAAAAAATACAGTACCCACGGATATAACACATCAGAAAATACCTAGAAGCAATAATAAAAAAATAATGCCAAGATAGCTTCCTCATGGTATTGATGGCATAATTCACGGCAAACGCAACAAAAGGAAAGAAATCATCAGCGTGGTTTACTGATTATTTTTTATCTCCATCCTCTATCGCTGTTGCCGATACAAATTAGATATAAAAGATGTTATCAAAACCACGCTAATGGCGTCAAATAGACAGAAACATGTCCGTGAATTAGTGTATCTTTTTGTTCTACTTTTGTTGCAATTGCCGTGAATTATTCCACGTGGAAGCATATTGTTTTGGTTTACCCACGGTCATGTTTTTACAAATCGATTATTAAAATACTTAATAGGCACTTAAAAATAGCGTTAAAAATAAAATAATAAATATTTTAATCAGAGGCATCTAGATTGATGAGGAATAAACTTTGCGACACTAACACTTTAGCTTCTTGACAGGCCGCTCCACCACCATCGTAAAAAATCTATTACAAATTTTCAACCTCGCGTGGGCTCACTATATGTACTAGTTGGTATTATCTCATGTTATTATTATATTATCTAGTGTAATTAAATTGGGAATATATATTATTATTAATATTTACTATTATTCCGTCCAGCTAAATTTAATAATTTAAAATAAAAGCAGTGTATTGCTTTATTCCTTTATTCGTTTATACTTGGTTTTATGATAATATTCACTTCGAAATTTTAAAAATCTTATCTATAATGTATACTCTGTTGCAAAATATTGTATGAGTTTCATATTTTAAATAAAACTATAAAATATACAGGGAAAAGTACATGCTGAACTGAAATAATACATGACTACGGACATGTAGTGCCGCTATCAACATTGCCTAACGAAATATTCTATTGTTTCCTATCAATAATATTCCAATATGTAGAGTAGTTGTTTCATGTGTCGACTTGTCTGACTATCCGCTTACAGATGGCAAGATATAATCTATGGATCTATGTTTAGAACAAAATAGTTGTTTACAATATTTATATTTTCACATAAAACTACTTTTAAAGTACTACGTTGAAACTAAAGAAATTTCCGGAAAATAAAATATTAATAAGAACCATTATCGCACAAGTTTTGATAACGAAGATGCACATTCCAACAATTTAGTTGCTAGTCTAATCCGAAATAACCAATTTGCGAATCCCGTTAGGTCACGTAAGAAACCACTTTCTGTTTTGACTGACATTCACTTTTTGTATTATACGTTTTATATTTCCTTAAATTGTAAAACGTATAATAAACTCTACAAAAGAATGGGAGAATTTGAATAGGTGAGTGGTTGGAAAGAAGAAAATTTGAAAACTGTGTTATGATTTTAAAATTTAAGTTGGTAGTTCCGGCAATAAGGAACATGTATTGACGAGTATGTCCATTATTGCCGAAACTACCAATTTTAATCATCCGCGAAATTTGAAAAATGCCAGCTCTACTTACATTGTCCATATTTCTAACGACTTGGCTTTTTAAATAGCACTCGATCTTCACAAAAGAAATTAACAGGGACGTATTCACTAAGATTATAATAGTAAGTGTATTATAAAGAGATTAATGTTCGACTGAATAATATATTTAATTATATACATTGTTGGGGAAATAATACAAAAAATGTATTATTTATACATAGTGTAGTCATTACAATTATAACAAAAATAAAATATATGTTAAACAATACAATCAAATAAACTACTATTTTACTAAATTCTTGCAATGAATTGTACCTTATCAACTCTAAAGTACTCGTCATATATGTATACGTACATTATCATAAATCTACAACTTAAATACTGTTTCAGTCACAGAATCATTGCTTTCATCGTGTACATTATCTACATGTATTATAAATTGCGGTATGGAGTTTGCGTACAGTAAATACTCGTCTTCGATACCGATATGTTGTACACGATTTTTCCAAAGTATCTTGTGTTGATAATATAACTTCTTGGATCGTCTTAATTGTTGTTTCGCTAAATGTGAGAGACGTGTTTTGACGACGAATGTGTTGCTTTAGTGAACTTCAAATCAACTCTATTCGATTGAAGATACAGTAATATACCTCCATAGTACTGTATAGTAGTGACGCAGTACTGTGTGATCTGCAGCAGCTGCAGCATTATCAGTAAAATATTGCTTCGGAAATGCTTTCGTTTGTAAGACTTCCAGGAGTTATTTCTTAGAATAACCTACTTCAAAATAAGTCATTCTCCTTGAAAAATTTTGTTATTTCCAATTTTGTGCTTCACCCATTAGGTATTCTAATAATTTGTCGAGAGTGGTAACTGGTATTCTCCATAACAATGACACTTTTTGAAGGTAAAGACGGTAGTAACTTATTCACGAACCACTCTTCAAACAAGGAACTTGTCATATCTTCATGATAATCCAACGACGAAGATTTTATGCCCTTTGCAGACAGTAATACTTCGTCAACCCAATCATAGATTGCAGTGTTGTATCTTCTTATCTGTTGTATCTAGGAACTTCATTTCTTTTATAGCACCGGTACATTTATATATATATATATATATATATATATATACTAATTTTCCTCGTTTTTCCTTTGTCTTTCCTTGTTCTTCTTTTAAATACCATAACCATAACCATTCTGAACGATTTTTGGACTGCTCCGTAAGACAACTCCCGTTAATTTCGATGTTCTAATAATTGTCTCTGTTTTAGTCCCATAATTCTCACTCTTCAAATTGTTGTATACATTCAGGATTATCTGCTGTGTTTCAGTACTCAAATGATTTCTTCCATTATCAACATGGTCTATCACATAACTACTTTCACTTTGCGAAATATTGCTACCCACTAATACATCGTTTGTTGAACCGTCATCTGTACTCCATGGTCCCCACATGTTCTTCTTTCACAAATTTGGTCGTCTGCACATCGCAACATCTGTCCCTCAACTACATTTCCTAATTTATCTTCTTTCTTGTACATGTAACTTTTTATAAATTAGTTAATTACTTCAAAGGAATGTTAATTTAAATACCATTAAATATCTTTACTACAGCTCTATAGCTGTATTAAAGATATTTTATGGTAGATAGGTTTATACCTCTATCGGTATAAATTGCAATTGTTTGCTTTGAAACAAAAATTAAATTGTAAATGGTAGATTATGTTGAACGAAACATATTAACTTCTCTACTTCAGAAACTTTAATTCTTCCTAATACGGCCGTTTACCTTTTTACCCGCTTACATTATTTCTCGGTACCTGCGGCACCAGGTAGTGGATAGTCCCCGATAATACTTTTAATCCCTCAAAAGTGAAATTGTTATATAGATGGACAAACTATAACTAGAGTGGCGACGTTGGGTGCAGTTTGACATTGGCTGGCAGGCTGTCTCGCATGTGTGTAACTCGCCACGTAGGAGATAGGCAGCGAGCGACGGCAGTATTGGCCAACGAAACCAATTTACAACGAACAATTTAGACAAATATATCATAGCTAATTCCTATTACAATCGGATCGAAAACGTACTTGATGATTGACAAAATATAACTTTCAATTTATCTACGCATATACCCGATCTACGCTTGGCTGACTAACACTCACTAGCAAACGGCACCGAACGTCCTCACTCTATTTATAACACTATAATAGAGGTTTCAAATATCAATTTAAAGTGATTATCATCAATAGTACCAAGTAAAATTTAAGTAAATATGCTTCTTACATAAAAACAAAACAGAGAAGCAATACCAAAGCGTCGAAATCTGATATTATTTCGACGTTTTGCTATTGCTTCTCTGTTCCCATATACTAAATCAACTAATTCTATTCGCTCCTCAATAAAGAGTCCGGGCAATATGTAGTGAAATCTCCCATATATCACTCAATAATGAGCTATAACCCTACTTTATTAACCATTCGGTCTCTGTAGTTTTATGACGGGGGTAAAGTTTTTCAAACCTTCGTACATGTACACCCTGGTGAAACCAAGCTAAATTATAAATCATATTGCCCAGTGCGGAACGCAATAATGTAGAAACAATGTCACCCGGGAAGTGAGTTGACAGATCATTAATAGCTTCCAATGACTTTATACTATATATGTATATATACATATATATATACAATACAAAGTTTATTGACATTTTTTGCCGGATTAAACTCCATTTGAACTAATAAATTGCCTTGTTTGCGTCCAAGTAAAATTAGAGTTCGTGGTATAGAATTCTGGACATAATTGAATAATTTTTACTTACTTAATAAACTTTCACTAAAAATTGAAATATGTTGTAAAATAATTTAATTATACACGATTTTACTTAAGTATTCTTATTTACAGATACACTGGTAGAAAGGTTTCTTTATATACACAGTAAAAATTGGTAAAATTACATAACATAACGTTGGCAACAACATAATTAACGTGAGCTCATGTAGCTTTACAATCTCCATAGTCCCTCTCAACCTCATTGTGCAGTATAGCTCTTATGGGAGTAGCGTACAGAGTTGTCAAATCTTTATGTATCTATTCTTATCTAGCATTGTCAATTTTGAAAGAATTTTTGGCTGGGACTGTTAGGATGTAAACAGATTGCAAGTGCCAGCAAGGTTCTTGTGTCTACGTGAAAATATTGAGAACACATTTTGAATTCAAAAGCAATTCAGCTAATTCTTAATAGTTTTTTTTACGTATTTTTTGTAGTATGGCGATCATATTTAGTTCATGAATGAATTAGCATAGAAGCAGTAGTGTTACTTACGTATCTCTAATTTCAGGTGATGCATAAGTTTAGCAGAGCACGAGTGCACGCTCATGGGCGGCGATTATATATTTCGAAAGCGGTCAGACGTACCCGAAGTCGGGATTCATACGCGTACGGTTAGCATGTGTACGAATGACGGGTTGGATTGAAGATGGAGAACCGCTAGCATGCTTTGTTATGTTCGAGGGTTAATAGGATTCTTAACCGATTTCCGACATTAAAATACTATTACTAAATGTATTGTTTGCAATATCAACAGTACCGTACAGTATTTTTGTTTGTAAAAAACATGTTAATAGCAAACAGCACCTGTTAAATGCGAAACGTGATATACTACATAATACATTTCTATATTACTTTATTTTTTTGCACCATTCATAAAATATTGTAGAGAATAAAGAAGTTTTGGGGGAAATACATTCCGGAATGGAGACTGCCAACAAGAGGTCAATTAGACTTTAATTTACCACAGATGAAAAACACGATTACGGATGAAATCAACGCAGGTTAAAAAATAAAAAAATATGGCTGATGGTGGATGAAACAGCGGATGCAAGAAAGAATTGTGTTAGTGTGCACTTTAAAAAGCGATGTAGTTTTCGTGCTTCGAAATGATAGTAGAAGCTATAATAAATACCTTTGATAAGTTCAATGTTGGTTACAGATGGGGGCTCAAACATGAGTAAAGCTGGAAAGTTGCTAACACTATCTCATCCTCAATTGCTTCATGTAACCTGTTTGCTCCATTCATATCATCTTGTTGTTGAATTTATTCGAAACAGTTATTCAAAAAGATCAATTAATAGTTTCTACCAAAAAAGTTTTTATTATTGTGTTATATACATGTATTATTTTTATTGTTGATATGTTTGATATTGTTCGGGCATTCCTCAGCCACCACAGCGGGCATTGACGAAATGAGGAACGTGGGTTAAAGCTGTTTTATATTATGAGAGATTTTTGCACATTATTAAACCTTGTATCTTAAATTTAAATCTGCAATCCCAAGCAATTCCATTTTGACGGTAACATAAAAAACAACATACTTATCTTGATTGCATCCAGTAAATCGAAATCGCTGTTAGTCTGATAAATAATCTTCGGTCTCTGAAGACGATAATTGCTCTACACTAATTAATTTCCTCTAAGTTGTCTTGCAAATCATCCACTTTCCACATATTAGTTTCGATACCGTTTACATGCCTAACATAATTGAGCCAATTGTCCAGTGTGATGTTACTGTAGCCTTGCGAAATTAGTTCCTCCATATCCTTTACTTAGAATGTCGTATTATTTATTTTAACATAGTGTCTTACTTGTGCTCACACCATTTCGATAGGATTCAATCCTCAATTGTACGGGGAACTCGAAGAAAATGTCCACTGTCACTTGCTAATTCATCAATTTTATTTACGTCATACTGCTACTCAATATCTGAAACGCACGCTAACAAATCAATTTTCAACATTTCACTACGGGCAGAAGATTCCTTTCCTCCTTAACCATTCGATATCATTTTTTCTTCAAGTTCCTGCCGGATTTTTTTCTCTCCCTACTGTGATAAGAAGCATTGTCAAGCACAATGACAGATTGTAGTGGTATATTTGGTATGAATTAGTTGACAGTAGTGTTAAAGTGAATTTCATTTGATAACCAAGATTCCGTAATAGCTAATATATCGAATTTATTTTGTAGAATAGACAATGAACGAATATTGATATGTTCAATTTTTAAGTGCATTTTACTGCTCAATAAAGTATCAATTTATAGTTTTATAAATTAATACAGTAGTGCATTCTAGTAAATCTACAAATTATATTTTGTAGTTCCTGAATCGTTGGTGTATTCAGTAATAAATAAAAAAGAAACATCAATCATATATCTAATTGTTACTTTCTTCTTACGCATAATTTGAGAACTTTAAACGGAAATTTATTTTTAGAGCGAAGATCTATCCCGCTATTAATGCTTTGAATGTAGGGATCTTAAGAGGACTCTGCATCTAATTATGGAGGCTAAGGAGGGAAGCCAATGTCAAATGTTTTCTTGGAATTGTAACGATCTTCACTCAAGGGTTCCTGATTCAGTAGACCAATGTTGTCAGTTCCATCGATTGGTTTGGCCAACTTTGATTGTTATTTTCGAATGAGTCCGTGTCGTCTTTCCTCTTAAGATAGATCGCGCGTTATAAATATATCAGTTCCTTTCATATGCATATTCTCTTTTATTTACTTTCTTGTAGTGCCAATGATACAGTAAATAAAAAAATCTAATTAATTACCTCGAGCTATTACTTTTTATTTTACCTTGATAAAATGATTTGATATGTTATAATTCTTTTCATTGTTTAATTTTTGCAAACTTCGATACTATTTACTACTGGGGAGTACCACAGTATAATTTTACTTTGTCGAAAGACTTTCTGGCAGCCTTGTTTTTTGTTATATTCATTTCGGTTGTAGCTTTTTTGTTACATATTGTCGTGAAAGTGTTGTGGTTCCACATACGGAAATCCTGATGTAACCTATCTAAAGCTGGGCACATAAAAAGACATTTATTATCTCCTCTGTACATAAAAAGCATACGTACACAAATACAGTTATAATTTGAGAAGCTTTAGCAAAAAAGGAAATTATAATTCAAGATTATTGAAATGATATTACACTTTGTATACAGGGATTTTGGAAAAGGAAATAAAATAAAGAAATTTAAGTTAATATACTTAGTAACTCTGTGTAAATACAACTCAAGTTCTTAAAGTTCTTTGGATAATTGATGAAATTTATTAATGTTTCACATTTCTAAGGAACAATGTTTAAAATACTTTTGTTCAATATCAAGTATCTTAACTTCGTCAAAATCAAAGGAATTACCATGCCCCAAAGAGAGAGTGCTTAAGGCAGTGGCATGTGTCGAATATTGGATATTGAAGTACTCCGAAGTAGGAATTACCAATTTTTCTGCTGTTTGACAAGTGCACCAACCAAGCCAATTCTTACAATTAATTTGATATATTCGATCTTTTTTAATGTTATTAATTGTTTCAAACGAGTCGGACTATGGTTAAGTTTAGACAAAGTAAGTCGCAATTTTTTAATTGTTGCATCCTTTAAGCAAGTTAGAAATCTTGCTACTAAGATTACTGTATATACTGAAGGTTTCGAAAAATGGGCTGATCAGCAATATTGTCAAGACTAGAACTTAATGGGGTGGTTTCAGAAGCAAGGTCATTCACATGGAGATCGCTAGATCTGAGATAGTAAATTGGATGTGAAATGTTAAGAATACGATGTTTTAAGGCAAGAATCATAATAACTTTGTATTTAAGGAAATGACAAGCTTTAGAGTTTAGATAACAGCCTAGTTGGTTTTCAATACCAATCTAATTTGATGAAATTGTTAGCATCTCTAATGAATTTAATGTCAAGAACAGAAACACTTCGTTTAATTCATGTTTCAACCATAAATTTCAGCTTACTATTAAAGCTGTTGAGTACATCCTAAGTAGTTTGCATTTTGTCATGGGGTAAGGTTTAATCAAAAGGTCGTCGACGTACTGAAAAGTAAAAGGAAGTATAAAATCGGCAAAAACCTTAATGTGGTGAAAAAAAGCGTTCATAACAATTTGCGTAATTGGACGGCTAATCGGACCGTCCATAAGACAGCCAACTTCCTCAGAAAAGAACTAATTGTTGAAGCAAAAATAAGTAGAATTAAATAGGAAAGTGGTTTCCAAAAAGAGAGGTAAGATTATAGAGCACTGTTCAGAAAATAATGGAAGTGAAAATACGTCAAATGAAATCAGAACGTAATTGAAAGTTATTAATTTTGGTAACAAGTAAGAAGCTGCCTTTGACTCTGAAAATGTTTTTCCTTTTCAGCATAAAATCAATAAATGTAGCAACAAATTCTGAAAATTCGTGAGTTAACACGAGAGAGATAATTGGTTTGAGAGGACAATTAGTTTTCTGAATTTTTATGACCACGCTCTATCTTTTAACACTACTACCGGAAACAATCTGAAGAAATTAATAAACACTGGTCCACAAATAGATGACTGACAGAGACATAAAACATTTTGCGTTTACACAATTCTTTTATTGTAAAGAAACAAACAATGTAATCGATAAACAAACAATCTGCAGTTTAAATATTTATACTTTCAATTAATAGTATAGCAATATAAAATGCTTTCTTGCAACAGTTACTGAGGTAGATTTTTGGTACGTACCTAGGTTATTTGAATACTATTCTGTTTGCTCCTAAGTAAAAGCATTATTCAAAGAATAACTTGATCATGTTATGGGCCTAGATTACTAGGTTTCAGTAATGTGTGTTAACAGTATACTTGCGGTTTCAAAAGAAAAAGAAATAACTGGATTAATACAATCATTAATAAATTTAATTTAAGTTTAATGAAGGATTTTGGAGCGATAGAGTACTTTATAACAATAGTAATTAGAAAAAAACGGAGAAATACTATATGTTACACAACAAAAATTCATTGACAAAATATTATCTAAAGAAATTTGAGATTCAAGATTCAAGAAGACACGTTAAAACGGCCATAGAGCCTGGAGATAGTTAAAATTCCATACAGAAGATTCATTGACAGTCTGATGCATCTGTCTATAATGAGTGGACTAAATACATCGTTCTTGGTTTTATACCTTGGTAAATTCCAATAATAATACTCTAGAGAAGGTAGCAAAGCGAGTTCTTCACCACACTAAAGCTACCAGACACATAGTGCTGCTAACTAAAGAAGATATCAAACAAAATTTTATTTTAAAGGGAATCTGATTTCGTGGTCGTGCTGGGACCATATCTGCTGCTTTTAGTTAAAAGGAATATTGTCTAAAAGCTCATTTTGTTCCGCAGAAAGTTTAGGTAAGCAATGCCTGTTAATCGATTTAGGAAAATAATCGGATCTAGCTACGTTTCGCCCAAAACACACACCGAAATGTTCAATGAAAACGATACCTGATGTCTGGATTCTATAATAGCAAGGGCTTCAGTAGTTAAAAGAATATTTGTAGCAAAAGTTGGGTTCTCAGCAGTGTTTCGTAGAAATTAGCGGCAATGAAACAAACACCAATTCCAACCTTGGCAACTCGTGCTAAAACTGCCAGGGCTAGACACTAACCTTGGTCTTCTGGAATTACTGCTTCGATTCCCAAATGGACACCCAAATGGCAAAGGTATCACGCAATCTCTGGTGCCGTCTTACAAAAACACGGACTAAAAGGATCTAGCGATTGCTAATCCAATGATAGAGTAAGAAGGCACGCTGAAAATTCGTAAGATAAGTACTGGATAGACAGATACAAGCTGTACGTTTGACGAAATCTATGTCAACTGAAATAACAACGTGCAAGTTCTTGCGAACGAAATAAGAGACAAACGGAAAAATGGACGAATGCTACAGAAAGAAATAATCTTCGGCAACTCTGAAATTACTACGTGCGGATCCACAATCATTAAAACTGTTCTGCATATTTTGAACATACTGTTCCTGTCAAGATTTGTGACACTTTTGCTCAATATCCTGTCCATAACAATCAAGGTGTAACACGATTAGCACTTCTTCTCAAACGAAAAAACCCAAAATCACAAATTCTGACGTAATAAAAAACCATACACGAAGGCGTTCGTGTTCGCTTTAATAGAAAGAACACTTAATCATCCCAAATGCTTATTATGTGTTGTATGTGGCGCCTAATAGATACAGCGTAGTGGATGTAAATGTATACTATTCATTAGTATTATTTGGTAATAGTTTTAACGTCCAAATATTGCGCCAGTGATAAAAAATATTGACGCATTCTCTCTGCAAGCTTACTAATAATGGGCCATTACTAGTAAGCCTGCAGAAACGAGTGCTTTCGCACTAGCGTATGGGTCGCTTACTATCAATACCAAAAATAAAATTATGTAATTGCTTACTATTTTAGTTTGATTGTGTTAGACTGACGCAAAAATTTGCTGTAGTATTGTATCATTAGCATGGCTTCCATTAATGACTCAGTCATACTTCTACGCTGAAGTGAAAATATGTTGGTGTATTTGGAAAAAGTACGTTCTGTGTCTAATGATGTCATGTTCGCGAATTTTAAAAGATCGTTCGCGTTACATTCGCATTCTTGATTTTCACTTGAACTCTTGCCTATACGCCCTGTAGTTTGAAAATCGGGATTCTTATTTATAACCGCACATAATTTATCGGTTGTTAACCTTCCTACATTATCTGTTAGATTTCCTAACGAGGCTTAGGGAAGCTTGGTGTTCTCTAATTTGGAAATAGTATCTAAAACAATTGAATAATTTTCGGAAATTTGTTCTATTTGAGTATGGATTTCGGTAACTGAAACCAGCCGCTGGCTTATTGAAATTACTTGGGCTTCTTGCGGATTTAAATTTTAGATACAAGGTTTAATAGCGCGCAAAAATTTCTCATAATATAAAACAGATTTAAGCCACGTTCTCCATCTCGCCAATACCGGCTGTGGTGGCCGAGGAATGCCCGGACAAGCCTGTTTAAACTCACGAATGCGTTTTGGAGGTTTAAAAAAAACTTTTTTGGTAGAAACTATTAATTGATCTACTTTTGGATAACAATTTCTAATAAATTCAGCTACAAGATTACATGCATGGAGCAAACAGGTTACATGAAGGAACTGAGGATGAAATTGTTTTAGTAACTTTCCAGCTTTAACCATGTTTGAACCCCCATCTGTAGCAACATTACAAGTTGGGTTATCGATATATTGAACTTCCCAAAGGTATTTATTATAGTTTCTACTATCGTTTCCGCGTTTGTCTTCTGTGATATTGTACTACGTAAAAGAAGAGGGACGGATGCCACATCGCTTTTTAAAGTGCGCACTAACGCATTTAAAATACAATTCTTTTTTGCATCCGTTGTTTCGTCCAATGTTTTATTGCTTAAAACAAGATGTCAAAAGTTGGAAGTCTCAAAACTGTTCTTTTTCTCTAAAGAATCTAAATCTTCGGCTATATACAAATCAGTCCCTTGGTGACCTCCTTCAAAATTATACCGTCAAGGTCAAGCAATACATCCGGCCTTTTAGCAATGAATATTCATAAATCTTGCATATGGTGTATTAAATACAGCGACGTCAGTTAAGAGATAAACCTGTTTATGGCAACGATACTATTATTTAAGAAGAAAGTCATATTAAAATGAGGGAAGATTAATATATTAAAGCATATAGATATAAAATAATAATTAACTTCGTTTTGAAGACGGAAGTTTGCGTCATTTGGTCGACCCCTACCCCAATAGTGAAAATAACTGGCAAAATCAGACGACATTATCTCATTCTAATATTATTCAGCTACCGCTTTCGCAAACTTCAACCTGAATACTTTAATTTAAATGTCTTAATAAAAATGTCGAGGGATTAATTTCTGTTGTAAAAGTACATTGATTAATATTGATATTATTAAAGCAATAAGACTACAATAAGGAACAAATTTGAATAACGTTCTCGGATTCTAATATTAAAAATTAGGAAACATCATTTGATGCACAATATCCAGTTCTATATATTGGCATTAATACGATGTTTCAACAGAAGTACCCTTCTAATAATATTTCTACTTCTGCGAACTAATACAAATTCAACTACAACAGCTTTTTTAGGCGCAGACCATATTCGAAAACCAACACGAAATTGCTCAAAGGTGACATTTAATAGCAATATACTCAAAAGCATTAGAACGTTTACCTTCAAATTATAGTTTTGAATATAACCATGTCGAATCAACAGCCCCTAGTACCGAACTGAAGTTATTAGACCATAAAGAAAAGCTTTTAACAGTAATAAGCAACAGCTATATGAGCTTCCTCCGAATATGATAGTGATACTGGTGTACATTGAGTTCTAGTCAGTCATACTCTGTTTCAAAAATATCATCTGCAATATCCCCGAATCATTTCGCATGGAATTAATAAACGATTAAACCTGGACGTGTTATATATAGGGCTTCTTCGGGAGAGGGAAAGGTGGTAGGCAACCACGGTAAACCACGCCAGAGGCGAAACTAACTGAGCGGGAACCTGTTGGTTACGGCAACTCAGCATGTGAATCATGCCAGAGGCGAAAATTAACTGATGAACAGTTGATTTTCACCTCTGGCATGGTTATGATGATGATACCGCGAAAAGTCGAGTTTTCAATTAACAAAAAACGATATGACACGGTCCGAACCCGGAACACGTTTAGTTTCAACTGACTCTGGCCGTGGAAGTTAACGTCTTTATGTTTAAAATGTTCCAGCGCATCCGGTTGAAACTGTTGCTTACTGCGAAACAAACGATTACTGAAGCTGCAAAATCCAAAAGCAGTAGCAAAAGCATATTAGCATTGAATTTCAGGATCTTTAGTGGAGTTAGATATGAACCTGCAGTAATGTTATTTTCCCTTTTGGATTGCTTTGATATTTTTCCTTTTAGATTCTTTCAATACGACAGTAGTAAGTTTTTATAAACGACCGCCAGATGATGTTATTGAAATTTAACATCATGGTTTTCGCAAATTGTTAACATTTGTTATAGTTGCAGTGACAGTACAGAAATCGGCCAAACAGTTTGTTTACAGTGAGCATTTAAAGAAG
>CACRWG010004897.1:0-13684 GCA_902654985.2 Oryctes borbonicus
CAAAAGGTGTCACATAAAACAAAGTGAATTTCAAGATTAAACAATTTCAGCAACTGTAACAACTCAAATCTGTGAAAAGTTAAAGGAAAAGTATTCCCCGAATTTTGTTAAATAAAACAGGAATTAAGGAAATGATTAAAATCTGTGAAGAGTTAAAGGAAAACGATCCCCCCAATGTCGTTGAATGAAAAAGGAATTAAGGAAATAATGGAAAATTGTGATTGTTTAATAGAATGACAAGTCACTGAAGGTGTCACATAAAGCAAAGTGAAGTCACTGAAGGTGTCACATAAAGCAAAGTGAAGTCACTGAAGGTGTCACATAAAGCAAAGTGAATTTTCAGATTAAACAATTTAAGCAATTGTAACAACTCAAATCTGTGAAGAGTTAAAGGAAAACGATCCCCCCAATGTCGTTGAATGAAAAAGGAATTAAGGAAATAATGGAAAATTGTGATTATTTTACCATTATTTAATGAAGATTATGACTTTCTTATGCCACGAATTCGATTAAATGAGTATGGAATATTTATAATAACAAAAACAACTGAATAAAAAAAATACCGTGTTTAAAATCAGAAATATTTTAAATTGTTTTTTTATTTTATACTGTTATTATAATAAGTTGAGGCTATATTTCGCTAGTGATTTGAGTCCGGGAAGTAGTTTATTACAGTATACAGCAACCTTCTTGGATCGGTTTTTTAAATACAAAAAATTAACTCATCACTACAGGTCACCACGGCACTCGAGCTCATGTAGTAAGCTTCGGTATACCAGAGCATGCTTCGTTGGTCAACCTGAAATCTGTGGTACATACTAAGAGTAAACAACCACGAATTAAAGTTTTATTCGTTACCATTAATTTAATTATTTTAAAAATATCAATTAGGTAAACAATTGTCACCCAAAGTGTATACGTCAAATAAAAAAAGTATTACTGTTAAAGTAAATGACAGGTAATAATCGCGTGTCATTGATCAACAAGTTAAAAAGTATTCATTGCAATCTGATTTATACAAAAACCGATTGAATTTTGTTTAATTTGTATTTATGTGGGCTATGTAAAGAATCCATAAGACACAAGGCGTTTCATTCGAAATAAAAAAAAATTACCTGTTTAAAATTTAATTAAGGGTGCAATCAAACCGAAAATATGTTTAAAAAAATAAAACTTTGTCCTTAACATCGTTTAGCAAAACTTGAGAAAGATAGTTAGTTACTTCCTGGCATACGTCCAACAGACAGTCATAAATGATCCTATATAAATATGAAGTGTAGATGCTAAAAGTCTCGATCATCTTCAATAGATATGAATCATCAGTTAGTAAAATATGCAAGTGTATATTTTTGGACGCCGAAAGGGCAGCATCGTGTAAAATATTTGATGAATATACCCCGGACGCAGAAAACATTGTAAGATGTAATGACGCAGGTATTTTGTAAATGTAGAAACTTAAATAACTAAAGAATTACTGATATATTGAACGCAGCTTTTATGGGATGTATAGGAAAGAAACCCCAGATGTCGCTACTTACAAAAATTAATATATATGCCTGGACTGAGAAAGTATGCTATATAAGTGTTCGTCTAGCAATCGAAGCGAGCGGAAGTATTTTTGAAGCAGAGACAGGCAAGCATGGAGACACTTCTAAGTTGCGTAGTGGCGCTGAGGTTAGTCGAGTGGCAACACTCGACATGTGCAGACGTGCCGGTCCACGAACAACTGTGCGTCAGCATAAATCGTTCGTAAGAACGCCCACCTAATTTTACTATAGTATACTGTAGTATTCTCAAAAAGAGGAGCAACGACTACGTGCAACCTGGTCACAGAAACCGGTCCATCGATTGTCCCGGGATCTTCCGGTGCCGGTGGTTCCATCACCAGTACCCACAAGAGAGCACTCACGGATGAGGAGCTGCTTTCCAGCGGTCCATGTGAAGAAATGGAAACGAAGAACCCGAGAGAATGGACCACGGCTGGCAAAGGAGAAACAAGAGGAAATCCGACAGGAAGGAGAGAGCCGTCAACCACCTGGTGGTGAAAACTGCCAGCGAAGAAGACTCGAAGATAGTGACGACCGCGCTTATCATGGATGGTAAGCAGTATTATACTTACACCTTGCAGAGCGAACGCTCTGTAGAAGTTGTAGTTAAGTACCAGAGAGACTATTAAGACTGAATTCCTGGCACAAGGTGTAACGGTGAGGTCATTGGTAAACATGAAGAGACACGATAAAATCGCGGCGATTCATTCGATTCAAATTCATGGCGAGTGTCCCTCGCCCCAGCATCGAGGCCGCCTGCATGATAAAGGAACTATTCGGGGCTAAAGTCTTGGTAGTCCCTTTCAAGGCACGCAAAGAACTAGCCCAGTGCCACCGATGCCGATGTTTTGGGCACTCGTCGGAATGCTCTAGGCTGACGGCGAGATGTGCAGAGGAACAATTAACGCTGCTAACTCCGGGGCCGAGCAGCCAGCTACGTACAGAGACTATGAGGTCTGATTGTGATTGTGAAAAATGGAAACAAAGACACTTTTGTAAAATTTGAAAAAAATTATCGAGGTCGAAAATAAGAAAAAAGAGTTGAAATAACCGAAAAATAAAAACTACGAAGATAATGGCGAAAATGTGCGATACGTGACATTGTGTAAGCGAGGAGAAAAATTCCAGAAAAAGTACAGGATGGTAACCGCAAAGTGAACGTTTAGCGCGTAACAAGTAATACCATCGTGATTCAGTGTATTGTCGCGAATAAACGCTTTGGTTTTACTTTTATTCGTAAAAAGGACGCTAACTGGACTTCGGCTGTTTTTTTTTTTTTTGTCTATATTGTTGTTGCTTAATTATTCTTCGATCGGTAACCGGTGTTCTCGAGCTGACTGAGTGTCTAGATAATCGCTATGTAAGATTATATTCTCTCGGTCAATTCGAGGACGTCGGACTTTGGTACACTCGATCAAACGGAAGCACAGTTAGTAGTAGAGATTTGGTAGGTTATAATTGTAAGTAGTTTGTTAGAATAAGTAACATTTTTTGACCCGTAATAAAGGTCTAAACTGGAGTTAAAGATTTCATTGTTTTGGAGTGAGTAGCTAAGCTACGCACCTAACAGATAGATGGATGTTTATGCATGTATCTATAGGCAAGCATCTACTCCGAACTGCCTCTATCACGGTAGTCCGTAACATGCGATGAAGATGCCTTTTTGATTTCCTTTTTGATCCCCTGTTGTAAGAACTTAATTTGTGTGTTAAATAAGGGGCTTTGATTTAATTCCATTATTTAAAAAGTTAATATATGTCTGTAACTTTAACATGAATATGTGTCTATTAGAAAAATGTTTGGTAAAGCGGGAAAATATAATTTAAAGTCAGAGTCTCAAGGTAATGAGGTAAATTATGATATTAAAGTTGATGTTAAAGAAAGAGTATTTAATAGAAGTGATCATACGTTAAGAAATCCCACTCAAGTTATTCAAAATAAAACTAACATTCAAGAAACTAATTGTAGTTTACGTAGCGAGTAGAAACTTTTAAATCGATTTCAACCCCTGTAGTTAACACAGGTGCTGTTCCAAAAACTACAGCGGCCTTAAACGTTGATTCTGTTAAATCCAAAATAGTTACTACATCTACATCCTATTTAGCCCCTCGGTGTAGAACAATTAGCTATTATGAAAGTATACTTCAATTGATAAATGTTAGCAATTCAGTTGACGCTAATCAAAGGCCTGTAAATACACCAATTTTGCCAGTAGAAATCCCATTTGATCCAGGCATAGGTATAATTTGTCTATCTATATAGCGATTTACTTTTGAGGGATTACAAGTATTATCGAGGACTAACCACTATCTGGTACCGCAGGTACCAAGAAATAATGTAAATGAGGTAATGGGCCGTATTAAGAAACATTAAAATTTCTTAAGTAAAGAAGTTATTATGTTTCGTTCAATTTACCGTACCATTACGTACCATTTACAATTTAAATTTTATTATTTCAAAGCAAAACATTGTAATTTATACATTTACAGCTGTATTAAAGATATTTAATGGTATTTAAATTAACATCCTTTTAACGTAATTAACTAATCTATAAAAATTTACATAAGAAAGTAATAAATTAGAAAATGTAATTGAAGGACAGTTGTTGCAAAGTGCAAACGATTAAATTTGTGAAAGAAGTACATGTGGAGACCATGCAGTACAGATGACTGTTGAAGAAATCATTTGAGTACTGAAACACAGCAAATAATCCTGAATGTATACAACAATTTGAAGAGTAAGAATTATGGGACTAAAACAGAGACAATGATTAGAACATCGAAATTAACGGGAGTGTCTTACGGAACAGTCCAAAAAAATCGCTCGGAACGGTTTATTTAAAAGAAGAACAAGGAAGGACAAAGGAAAAACGAGGAAAATTAGTATGTGCGATTTTGATATTGTGGTACCGGTGCTATAAAAGAAATGAAGTTCCTACATTGCGAAGTTTGTGCAACTTCCTGAAAGAAAATCATAGAATGCAGTGTTGTATCACTACGTTGTCGCGCGATATGAAAGAAGACGGCTTTAAATTTGGTGTAGTACATAAGTGACGAACAATTATGGAATCGCAAAGATTGTAGCTACTACGGGATGAGTACCTGACAAAAGTGAAGGCATTTAGAGAAGAGAAACGTTTTGCTACTTGGACGAACCATGGTATGGTACTGTTGAGATGATGATACTGTTAAGAGAGGTTGAGATGATGGTTCGAGAATATGTTCCCTTAATGTTCCTCGGAAGAGGGAAAAGAATAATTATTGCACATGTGAGATCTGTGGATAGCTGGGTTGGTGAAGTATTACTGTCTGCAAAGAACATAAAATCTTCGTCTTTGGATTATCATAAAGATATGACAAGTTCCTTGTTTGAAGAGTGGTTTGTGAATAAGTTACTACTGTTTACCTCCAAAAAGTGTCATTGTTGCCAGTTACCACTCTCCACAAATTATTAAAATACCTAATGGGTCAAGAACAAAATTGGAAATAAAAAAAATTTTAAAGGAGAATGACCTTTATTTTTTATTCTAAGAAACAATTCCTGGAAGGAACTGATAATGCTGCAGCTGCTGCAGGTCACGCAGTACTACGTCTACCTCCATATTACTGTATCATCAATCCAATAGAGTTGGTTTGGAGTTCACTAAAGCAACACAATCGTTGTCAAAATACCGCTCCCACATTTAACGAAACAACAACTAAGACGATCCAAGAGGCTATATTATCAATAACACAATATGCTTCGAAAAATTGTGTACATGTTATCGGTATAGAATACGAGTATTTACTGTACGCAAACTCCATCCCGCTATTTTTAATACATATAGACGATGTAGACGATGAAAGTAGTGATTCTTATATGTTACTATTATTATTATAATTATTAAGATATGTTTTATTTTTAAAATAGAAACGTAGGCTTCTTCCACGGTCAGAGTCAGTTGAAACTAAACGTGTTCCGGGTTTGAACCGTTAAAATTTTATTTTTGTTATAATTGTAATGACGCGTCCTATACTATGTATCAAGAATAAATTTTTATTATATCCCCAACAATATATGTTTATGTGTATATAAATAAATATATTACTCAGTCCAACATTAATCTCTTTATAATACACTTTCACTATTATAATCTTAGTGAATACGTCCCTGTTAATCATCCGTGCTCGAAAGGGATTATAACGGACGGTAAACATTTCTTTTGTGAACATCGAGTACTATTTAAAAAGCCAAGTCGTTAGAAATATGGACAGACTATACCAGTTTATTTAGCGCTAGAGATAGTCGGCAATCACTTTATAAAACAATTAATTTGCTAAATACAACAAATAAAATGGCAAAAACGCCCTTAAAAACTAGACCTAACGTAACCCTAAATTTAGACACAAACATACATCTCAATATATCATCGAAAGGTAATCAAAATAATTGTACAATTGTTTCAATCTTCGGATACAAAAACCCATTAATCCCAAATTATACGTCTATACGAAGACAGCTGACAGACCAAAGTATTAGAAATTAGAGGTAAATCGTGATATCACTGAGGACGTTATAATGTGCAGGATTACAGCAGGTTTGCTTCCCTATTATCGACATATGGTTACATTCAGTAGACCGCGATGTTTAAAAGATCTGGAAGAACTTATAGATAGTATTTCAACAACACGGTATTAATTACGTAACCGAGATAAAACAAACCCGAGAGAAACATTGTTTTGGAGCGACTCTCCAGAGATCTCAACACCCCCAAGAGATATTTTGAAAGTTTGTGGTACGGTAAATAATATTACCTTGGAAATTGTTCTAGATACTGGAGCATGTATCAATTTAATTGACGCCAACACTATTCATGATTTCTTTCATTCACAAATTTCCAACAATAGACAATAATCAAATAAATACAGTGGGATCAGTTAATATCTAGCACCATGCACACAACAGTGGTCACCTCTGTACGAATTTGTAGCTGGAGTTTGTTCACTTCTTTTGTAATCGTTGTTGCGTTGGAGAATAATGAAAAACTCAGTACCTGAGTTTAATAAACTATATTGATAAATTCCTACACTAACTTTATTTCTACTGACCTACACCGAGTACCACAGATGTCTTTCGATGAGGTCATTTCAGAAATTTCTAGATTAAGATAAGTGAATGGAAATAATTAAATATGGGTATAGATATCTTAATCCTAAATCTTAAATCGAAAGGTAGGGGCGGTATTTAATACAATAATATAGTACAACACAATTCTATGTGCCGCAATAAAGTATTTAAGTAATAAACTACAATTAGGGATTAAATTACTAAGAAAGATTCGGACAATCCGAACACCCTCACTTTAACCTGCGCTTTAACTGACATCTATTTTCTTTTCAGAATGATACGTTTAATTGTCATTACAATTCTTGCTCAAACATCCCGCTGTTACAGAATGCGAAAACCTCTGATATAATAAAGATAGAAAATCTCGCATCATTCCGCAGGGCTCTTATAAATCTGACAGTTATATTAGTTGTGACCTCTATCATGCAAAACGCAAAAACCAACACAAAGCTTTGCCACAATGTCCCCCAGATTGTTAAAATATCACGCTGTGCAACATCCACTTAGCTTGCGTACTTTTTGCTCATCCTTCTATAAGGTCGTTGTGCGACACCTTGTTGACAGCATCATATTTACAACGATCTTTCTCGTTGAAGGAAAATTCTACGGATGTATAGAAATTAAACAGTTAAACAAATTCTTTTCTGATACCTTTATGTTGTGCTGGTACTCAAGCCAGTTTCGCTGTCGTTGTATCCGCTACTTCACTGCTTATCGATAGTAATCTTGTAGATTTATTTCGTTGGACTTTGCATTATAATAGAAAGGTCTTATAGCTTAAATAAATCAGTTTTTTTTTACAGATGTCTAATCTAAATATATTCGGAGAAATTCATTTTTGTCCGCACATTTGTTGACGATACCTTTTTTCCTCAACATTGAAAAATATATTTTTACCATGCATTGTTATGAATTAGCTGCGATCCTAAGCTATCCTCTGTCATCATGGTTAGGGATAACCTTTTATTGCTTTGTTTGCATTGATTTTTTCATAAGCGTACAATTTGTAGATGCAGACGCTGCATTCACAACAATTCCTTAAGGCGACCGATGAATTTCCTTGTTTGGTAGCAGTTTTTCGCATCTATCTCGCAACTATTCCGGATCGCATTTTTAACCAAGCACGGGGCCAGAGGCGTAGGGTCGGCAACTTCAGATATTATATATATATATATATATATATATATATATATATATAACTCCATATGAAAATCCAAACCCTAAAGGTTTGGCAAGTAACGGTTACAGAAACCAGACGCAGTTTACCCAACCCAACAGATTTTCATTCAAATCCAAACGCAAATCGTTTCGATAGAAATTGTATTCTTATATAGATACTACAGAGAAAGGTAGTAATTGTTCAAGTATTAATTAATGAGATAAAGACAGAAAAGACTTCTGCATGTAATTGTATAAAGTATAGGTATTCGATACTGTCCCTTCAAGAACTGAAGGCGCAATCTGCGATTAAACCAACACACAGAGTGATATTTTATCTTAGTGAACAAACCATAAAACACACACACAAATTACTTAGTCTGCAATGTGAAGGCTTTGTTTGTCAGTAATTAAAATTATTTATATTTGAATTATGTACACTCATGGTCGGATTTTATTTCTCGTCCTAAGTAAAAGATAATAATAAAACATAAAATTGTATTAGTTTCGCTCTCGCTTAAAATCTGACAATGAGTGTACATACATTATTCAACATTTCTAGCGACTGCAAACTGGTCATTGAGAGCTTTATATATTTTCAATGAATAGATTACTTTTTTGTTTTCCGTTATGCAATAGGCCGCTAGTAAAATAAGTTACCGCTCCTTCACAGCAAGCTGACGCTATTAACAGATTTACAATGTTTTGTGTATGTTTCCTAAATCGTAGAATACCTTAATTTACGGTAGAAGTTTTAGATCATCCTCTATATGCTCTTGATATTGTTTCATAAATCTGACAGGTATGTCAGTTGTGTTTCCCAAAGCTGGTACTCAAGTCAGTTTCCCTGGCATTGTGTCCACCGCTTCTCCACGGATTATTGATAGTCGTTCTATGGATTCATTTTGTCGGAATAGAATAAAAAAATAGAAAGGTTAAATAAATAAGTATTTTATACAGATGTCTAATCTAAATATAATAAAAAAAATCGTTTTTGTCCGCACATTTGTTAACGTTACTTCTGTACAATTCATCGTTATGGATCGATGACTCTTCTCACTCCTCTTGTAAGTAAATGAAAAATTAAAATTATTTACAACTTTTATAATATTACATTCACCTTACTATGTAAAATCATCATTTCATTTATTTTATTTCTATGTCTTATATATATTGTGCTTATATCCATTTAAAACATTGTGTATGTATTTATCACAAAAATATATTTAAAGTCATGTAATGTACGCAACTTCAACAAGATCACACGCTTACAAAGCAAAATAATAATGCATAAGAAATGCATACAAATGTTACGAAATAGAATATAATTAAATGTTGCGATACTGAAGACACATTAAGGTAGCAAAATGCCTCGCGCTCGTTAGGTGCGTTTACATATAAATGCAAAAGTTGCGAATTTTAAGAAACAAATAGACATGTTTACACAAAAGTCCATAAAAATAAGCCCAAAATATATGCAGAAACAAGTAAGGAAACCGCATTATATCTATATTGACACGAGGGAAACTTCACATTTTTTAAAATATTTTATACATTTAAACAAAAACAATTGGTCTTCCCTCTTCCTGAGAAAGATACACCGAAGCAGACGACCACGGCATTGCCCTTCAAACCAGAAGAACGTAACAACTTTGCGGGATATTTGAAAAGAAGGATAAACATCTATTTTTCTTGCAGATTTTTCAATTTAAAACAGGAAAGGTTTAATTATAGTCGTGTATTTTCTAAAGGCATAGAAATCTTCTGAAGAAGCTGACAGGATGGTCAGCGAAACGTCAAGTAAAATATTGACTACACGACATCACCCGAAAGACATTTCTACTATGGATTACGGTCGTGAAAGTTTACACTCAATATTTGATTCCTGCTTAACTGCTTTATCTCTGTACATTCGTAGAATTTCCCTTTAATGAGAAAGATCATTGTAAACATGATAGTATCAATGAGTAAAAAATATCTAACCATTTTATTAACGATATGTTTATTATTTCAGGTAGAATCCAGTACGAAACTGTATTTTACTCGCTAAAATCGTCGTTTGAAAAGGAAAGTATTCTGCGGTAATTGGTTTATGGAAGTACCATAACCTATAATTATGACATTGAAAGCAATTTGAACATTTTGAACATTTGGATAAAAACCGCATAGGGCAAATATTTGTATTTGTAGCACATCGGAGAGATTGCAAACGGGAGCATACACATTTTGGTTACGAAAGAGTGTTACTATCGCAGGAAATTCATTGGTCGTCTTAAGAAATGATAGGTGCAAGTTATCCATCTGCTAACTGCACGCTCACGAAAAAAATCCATCCAAAAAGGACAATAAAAGACTATCCCCAACCACGATGACAGAGGATAGCTTAGGTTCACTGCTAATACATAACAATGCATGGTAAAAATACAGTTTTGGTTTACGGTGATATTTTTAACAATCTAGGGGTACATTGTAGCTAGGTGTGTAGGATGATCTAAAACTTCTACAGTAAATAAGGTATTCTACGATTTAGGATACACAAAAAAAAAACACACAAAAAATTGTAAATCTGATAATAGTGTCATCTTGCTATGAATGCGGTAACTTATTTTACTTGCGGCCTATTGCATAACGGAAAATAGAAAAGTAATCTTTTAATTGAAAATATATAGAGTAGCTATAAAAACACGAATAATGTATTTACACTCATGGTCAGATTTTATGTTCCCCTCTAAGCGAGAGAGCATATCGAAACTAATACAATTTTCATGTACTCTTTTGCTTAGGGCGCGAAATAAAATCCGATCATGAGTGTACATAATTCAAATATGAATTTGTATGCATGTGCATATTAAAATCGATTGATAAAAGAATATGTTGAAAGGAGACAAGTATAATTTTAAACAAAATAATTTTAGTTACTGACAAACAAAGCCTTCACATTGTAGACTCAGTAATTTAAGTATTTTATAGTTTGTTCACGAAGATTGCTAAAATATCACACCGTGTGTTGGTTTAATCGCATATTGCGCCTCTAGCTTGAAGGGACAGTATCGAATACCTATACAATTACATGCAGAAGTATTTTCTGTCTTTACCTCATCAATTAATACTTGAACAACTACTACCTTTCGTTATATTATCTATCTAGGAATACAATATATATCGTTATATAGCGTTCGAATTCGAATGAAAATCTGTTGAGTTGGGTAAACTGCGTCTGGTTTCTGTAACTGTTTCTTGCCAAACCCCTAGTGTTTGGGTTTTCATGTAGTAGTAATTAATAAATACGTGCATTTGATACGGTATATATATTATTAGCTCTCCCTCTAAAGGTAAATACAGAAATTTTTCTCCAACGATAAAGAAATATTCTTTTTCGAAACATCAAGGCACAGTAAAAAATATATACAAAAAAAGACTAAATACTGTATCGTAATAATCTTACACGGTAAAAAACATTGTGTACTGTTTATTACAATTTTGTAAATACTTTTTTGTGGCTACCCTTATTATTTTTACAATTCTTGTATTCGTACTGATGTAGTAACAAAACTTAAGAATTTGTTATATCAATAATGCAATAATATTGTAACACGAACTTGCTTAACTAAAAGCAAATCTGTCAATACAGTACTCACAAAATTTTGTGCAAATTGTAGATAATTTCTACACAACTATAACTTTGCATTTTCGTTCTTATGCAATACGCTATTAGGAGCTGTGTTTAACATAAGATAAAAATATGATGAGCTCTGTACTGCTTGTACGTTTTTATTGGTGTATTCTTTTGTTCTTATATTCATGGTTATACAACTAATGTATTTCCGCATGCGCGTAAGTGTGCGTTATTTACGTGTTTCCTGTCGTAGCAATATTGTAGATTGCAGCACATAAGGGTAAGAGGACATTTTGTAAAAATGGATGATTTTGAAATATGTTTTTTAGACTGTTCAAAAGCTCATAGAGACTATGGAAGAGAACAAGCTGATTGCTGCAAGTTACGTAAATCAAAAAACACCTTTCTTGCGGGGTATATTAGCTGAACTTATAATTCGACATGAATTAAAAAATTCATCCGATAAAAGGTTTGTTGAAACTAGGTAACTATTTAGCAATGACTTAATAGAGTTTTCATCATAGAATATCCTGCGAAAGGTTCCGACAATAGGCAGATGAAATAAATATTTTATTTTTACATGAACGTCCCAAATTTATTACCAGGCATATGTGCGAGGTAATGGTAAACATCCAAGAGGAGCTAGAGGAAAACTATATCCAACATATATCTACCTAAGAAAATTGTATAAACACCACGGAATATTAAAGGAAAATATCAAAGGTATGATTCTTTTAGTATCACTATGTAATTTATGTTATACATAGGTACTGTTTTATTTACAAATACGTTTGAAACTGTGCTAGTCGAGAATGAAGGAGAAGTAGACACTATTCACTGGCTAAAAAATAATAGCAATCCATTCACAGCAAATATACATGAATTCATTTCCCAGTTTCAAGATTCCTTTAGGATATAGATTGGTATGTATTAGCACATTAAAATGGTTAAAGGGCGACAAAATATTCAAATTTCAAATGTCCAAAAATGTCATTATTTTGCTAAATGTGAACAAATGTTATAACATAGTTGTTTGCATGTACCTAGAGATCCCAAATCTAAAGTGCGAAATCGTCTTAAGAAAGAAAATTTAATGAATTATTAATAAATAATAAATAAACTTTTATAAAGGTAGATGCAACAACTTTTCCTTATGACATTTGCTTATATTTGGCCAAATAATGACGTTTTTGGACGTTTGAGATTTTTAAATGGCATGTGTACTATGAACAATTAGAAGGACATGTATATATTTGCGAGCAGGATGTAACAAATAATTTGGTTTTTTGGTTTGTAATGATCTAATTTTCGGATTTTTCCGTGGACACTATACGTATTTGCTGCAGATATTTAAAAATTATGGCAGTAAACATTTATTAGATTCGAAGAGTCAACTATATAAAAAAATAGTGGACCATTATAATCCAATAAATGTTTATTGGCACTTTTAAATATCTTTGGGACGATGCATAATCAATTAAAAAATTTCTAAGATACCATGCTGCAATTAAAATTCATGTGTTTATTTTATCAACTTTTTTTAACATAAGGTATACAAACTTATAGTATTATTGATTATAGCATATCATTTCTTATCATATCTTTAGTTCCAGATCGATTTTGATAATTTGTATCCAGAAAATCATAATAATCTTTACACAAGATGGCCACTTATTGCAAGTAAAATTATAAATATTGCAAAGCAAAAGAAAGATAATTATATAAGAAACCTAATAAACGAACATTATCAAAGGGAAAATGATGGTATACCTATTTACAATCAAAATGGATTTATTGATACTTAACCTATCGTTTTAGTTGCTCAACAGATATTAGTATTTTTTATTTTACCTTTATTATTGTCAGGAGTAACCATTAAAAGTAAAGTCCCGGATTTGCATTGGAAACCCTCAAAAGTTAAAATTAAGGACGGGTTTCTCTTATATTTATATAATAGTATACCATAACTTGACATCTTACATCAGTATTGTATTTCAGCACTTATTGTTAGTTTAAAGTTTAAGGAAATAGTATGCCCATTCCGCGATGTTGGAAAAGAGTATTGTACACGCTTATATTCCGTATACTTACAAAGGTTCCTAGATGGGTAAAAAAAGGTCCCTAGATAAGTGCTACTGTACTACTATAAAAAGGAAACTTTGCACCCTGGAGAAATGATTACGCATAAATGTGCCGTGTTTACACGTTGGAAGCGATAATACTATAGTTTTATTGGATACGAATCTCTGTCAGAGTT
>CACRWG010004900.1:0-13656 GCA_902654985.2 Oryctes borbonicus
AACGGAAGAAGCAGATACAGATATTAGTTCTTCGAGCGATTCAGGTGAAGACTTGGGCGCAACAGCTCCTCGTTTGGTCGTGAAACCTGTTCCAGTTTCGCAGTGGGGTGTTAAATTCTCGGGAAATCCTAAAGATTTATCGTTGGGTGCTTTCCTTGAACGCGTTGAAGAGTTGAGGATTGCTAGGAATTCTACCGAACAGATTTTATTTAATTCGGCTGTTGATCTTTTTACCGGTAATGCGCTGATTTGGCTTCGCGCTAACCAGAATTGTTTTTCGAAGTGGACAGAAGTTGTTGACGGTCTCCGCGCAGAATTTCTAACTTCCGATTACGACGATAAGCTTTTTGACGAGATTAAGCGACGTACGCAGGGTCCGCATGAGACGATAGGCATTTATATCTCCGTTATGAAAAATTTGTTTTCGCGCCTTTCGGTTAAAGTCCCTGAGTCAACGCAGTTGAAAATTCTATTGAAGAATCTTTTACCTTTTTACCAAACACAACTTGGACTTGTAGAAATTCCATCAATTGCGCAGCTTTTGAAATACGGACGTCAGTTAGAAGCGCGTAAAGCTTCAGTGGACGCGTATGTTCCTCCACCTAATCGGTCAAAGGTTTTAGAACCAGATCTTGCTTACGTTGAAGGGCACAATCCCTCTCGAACGTGTCACTCCATAACTCCCAATCAACCCGCGATTAAGTGCTGGAATTATAGGCGTGATGGGCATAGGTCTGCAGAATGTCGACAACCTCGTAAACGACATTGCTACCGTTGCGGTAGACCTAATGTAACGGTCGCAACGTGTCCTGTATGTTCGGGAAACGGAAGCGTGACGCACTAAGTAGCCGTTTAGGGCGTCGTGGTAGTTTAGCGGCTATCCAACAGAAAACTAAACTCGATTTTATTTTGGCACATGCAGAAGAGGATGAACGACCCTACCTTTCTGTTACAATTTTTGGTCAGACCCTGTTGGGTTTACTCGATTCCGGAGCTTCTTGCACGATAGTCGGTGAACCGGGTTGGAAGATTCTACAGTCACTAGGAATTCCGTTGAAACGTAAATCTACCTTTTGTACGGTTGCTAATGGGCAACAATGCAATGTTATCGGTGAAATTTCTGTACCCGTTTGCCTCCAGAAACGTGAAAAGATTATCGATATTCTAGTTGTACCGACCTTATCGCATACTTTGATTCTCGGAACTGATTTTTGGAAAACTATGGGTATTGTACCTGATTTACGGCGTGGCGAGTGGGTCTTCTCTTCAGAGCCTCCAGTAGTTGATTCATTGCAGGCTGAATCACATTTGACAGCTGCCCAACGTGAGTGTCTAGAAAGATTTTTGAGCACTTCCTTTCCGAATGATGGTGTAGAACTAGGATGTACCACGCTTGTGGAACACAATATTTTAGCGAAGGGTCCTCCAATTAAGCAAAGATATTACCCTCTTTCCCCAGCGATGCAGAACATCGTCAATGCTGAACTGGACAGAATGTTAGACCTTGGAGTGGTCGAAAGATCGAATAGTCCGTGGTCTTCCCCTATTCTTTTAGTCCCTAAGAAGGACAAGAGTTACCGCTTTTGTGTTGACTTTCGCAGGCTCAATCGAGTCACCGAGCGCGACGCATATCCTCTACCTTACGTAGCGCATACGCTTGATAAACTTAGAGATGCTAGGTTTCTCACGTCATTAGACATTAAGTCGGCTTATTGGCAAATTCCTGTGGCGGAAGCTTCTCGACCCTTCACTGCTTTTACGGTTCCTAATAGAGGACTCTTCCAATTCAGAAGAATGCCTTTTGGGTTGCATAACCCGCCAGCCACATGGCAAAGGTTTATAGACCAAGTTCTTGGTGCTGAATTAGATTCTAGGGTATTCGTGTATCTGGACGATATTATCGTCGTCACCCAAACTTTCGAGCAGCACTTGGAAACTTTACGTGAGGTCTTCGAACGTTTAAGAGCAGCTGGATTAACCTTGAGTCGTGACAAGTGTCAATTTTGTAGAGAAGAACTACATTATCTCGGATATGTCGTTAACCATCGTGGACTTCTTGTTGATCCTGGGAAGGTTAAGGCTATTTTGGAGATACCTACACCGAAAACAGTTACTGAGGTTAGACGTATTGTTGGTATGGCATCATGGTACCGACGTTTCGTACCCAATTTCGCTACCGTTATCGCTCCCCTTACGAATTTATTGCGTAAAAACAGACCCTTTGTTTGGAATGAGGCCTGCGAAGAGGCTTGGCAGCAGATTAGAGAACGGTTAGTTTCTGCTCCGATACTTTCTTGCCCCGATTTTGACAAAGAGTTCGTTTTGCAAACGGATGCTTCAGATTTTGGCTTAGGTGCCGTACTCAGTCAGAGGGTTAATAATCAGGAGAATGTCATCTGTTACCTTAGTAGGTCCCTGACTCCGCAGGAAAGAAAATACTCTACTACTGAAAAAGAGTGTCTTGCTGTCCTGTGGGCAATAGAGAAATTACGTCCTTATTTGGAAGGTTCACACTTTACTGTGGTAACCGACCATTATTCTTTGTGTTGGTTGAACAAGTTGAATTCCCCTAGTGGACGGTTAGCTCGATGGGCTGTTCGATTACAGCAGTATGTCTTTTCTATTGAACATCGCAAAGGCAAGGATCATGTAGTTCCCGATGCGTTATCTCGCTCTGTCCCTATACTTGACGCCATTTCTACCGATAAGATTTCCGACAAATGGTATATTAAACTAGTTGATGCCGTACGACGGTATCCATCTAAATATCCGACGTTCCAGATTCTCGAGGGTAAACTCTTAAAACATGTTAGACGCTCTGTTAACTATTTTGCTGATGACAAAGACGCTTGGAAGGTAGTAGTACCCAAAGAGAGGCGAAATGAGATAATTCATTCTAGTCATGATGAACCTACCAGTGGGCACCTAGGGATTCTCAAAACGTTGAATCGAGTCGCGCAAAAATATTTTTGGCCTAAAATGTCCGCTGACATTATTAGATATGTGAAACATTGTTCTGTATGCATTCGAACCAAGCCAGAACAGAAGAAACCTCCCTGTCGTATGGGTGGTCATTCACAGATCGATAGGCCTTGGGAAGTTCTTAGCGTGGATGTAGTTGGGCCCCTTCCTCGAACGAAGCATGGCAATAGTTACATCTTGGTCGTTTCGGATTGTTTTAGTAAATTCGTTCTTACTTTTGCTCTTCGTAAAGCTACCGCTCCCGCTATTGTTAAGCATCTTGAGAATGACGTATTTCTTCTATTTGGAGTACCGCGTAGAATCATTTCCGATAATGGTGTGCAATTTCGTTCTAAGGAATATCGCAATCTTTTGAAAGAGTATAGCGTTAGGACGTCTTACACTTCTTACTATCACCCTCAGAGTAATCCGGTTGAACGCGTCAACAGAGTTTTGAAAACTATGCTCGTTGCTTATGTATCGGATAACCATCGCAATTGGGATATTCTTCTACCTAAAGTGACTTGCGCGTTACGTACCGCCAAACACGAAGTTACAGATCTCACGCCTTATTTCGTTAATTTTGGACGAGAGATCAATATTACCGGTGAAAGACATGCGGAGCGCGTAACTGACGATGAACCAGTTATTACCCCCCAAGATCCTAATGAACTTATAGAAAGGTCGAAGAATTTCGCGCACTTATATCGAGACATCAAGATCCGTCTACAGAAAGCCTATGAGAAATCGAAAATCCGTTATGACTTGAGGCGACGAAGAGTTGAATACTTACCAAATCAAATGGTTTGGAGGAAGAATTTTGCGTTATCGGACGCAGCTAAGTTTTATTCGGCGAAGCTAGCTGATAAATATGTGGGACCTTTTCTGATACATAAACGAATTTCTACCGACACCTACGAACTGAAAACTTGTGATGGCGATATCCTACCAGGTTCCTGGTCTAGTGAGCATCTGAAAGCGCATCCTTCCGAAGATTAAGGTTGTCTTGGTCTACAGGTGGGCCGACGAATACTCCTGTGGGTGTCATGACCCGATCGTAAGAGGCGATCGAAATCATTCAGTCTTCCCTTGCACTTTTAGTTCCCCATTTCTTATCGTGAATAGGAGCTTTGAGTTGGTTATGTGGGACTAACTTCTGGAAGTAAATTACCGTTTTTTTTTTTTTTTACCGATTTTGTTGTCTATTTCTGAGGATTGAGTTTACTCTTCTCGCATTACTTACCGATGATGTCTTCTTTACGACAGGGGGTTGGTGTCCAAAAAAGTTCGTTCACCATCCATCCCTACGGCTGAATTCCGGCAGTCTGCTATTATCTTCGTAATTTTCTCTCGCGGTTAAGATATTTTGTTCCGGAATATGGATAGACTATTTTTGTTTCTGTTTGTATCGGCTTTTGCTGTTTCAGTCCAGTAGGCCACTGCGACTTTAAAGTTCCCTTTCTGACTTTCTCGTTTAACCGTTTTGCTTCCCTGTTTGTTGGCCAAACCCTTTAGCTTTCTTTTTGTGTTCTGGCCTCACCAGTTTCAGTCTTTGCGACGCTGGCATTGACTTTAAATATAACTTTCGTGGGATTTGTTTGTTTAGCGAATATTTGGACCTTTGTTTTGTTTCGTGAGTGGTTGAAGTTTATGACTTCGCTGATTCTTATACTGTGCAATTTCCAATAGTTTTACCTCTCTCGTTTAACGTCCTCATCCTTTCTCCGCTTTGTTTCCCTGTACTGTAGTAATAAACCTGTTTTATTTGCCCTATTCTCTTTTGTTCTAAGTGACGTTCTGCTTCACGGACGTGACTTCGTCACGCTGATGGTTGTCGCTCGTTGCGATGGACGTGGCTTGGTGGGAACCCGGCTCCTACTCTGATGTGGCTTTTCTTCTTTCGCCGCTGAGAGTAATGATCACCTCTCAGTCTGAGCTTTTTTTTTCGGTGCTTCATGCGCGCTTTCTTCCGCCTTCTTTAGGATTTTCTTCGAAAGATTTTGGTGGGAGCATGGAACTTAGCCATTCTGTGTCTGGAGCGGGAAGCGCCATCAATCAGAACTGAACCCTTTCCTTTGTTAGCTTATCTTATCCTAGAGTACCGGCCGATTGCCGAAGGATCCACGTGGTGGTTAGGATCGATGGAGATGCACTGTATGGTTGTGTTGCGAGTGTTAGACTTTCAAGACTTACGCTTTGGGAATTTAAATTTTCGGTTCATTTTAGTGGAATATAGTAAATTTTTGGAACCCCTTCTTTGCTTATTTCTTCTAGTCATTCCTATTGTGGCATGACCTATGTAGAATTTTCCCGTTGCCCTGTAAAATTCTACCCTGGTAGGGGAGGGAATTGTTACGTGCCTTTTGTCACCTGAAGTTGTTTTAATTTTAATGCAACTATTTGTGGTGTACTTTACTTATGAACATACCTGTATATCGCGGTGTAAGTCATATGTTTTCTCCAGAACGCCTCGTTCGTGCATTGTAACGCTAATCTCTCATTTATTTACGCTTCAATATCGGTTTATTTCGTTATAGGGCTGTTCCTATGGTTTCTTCTATTTTAGTTATTGTATTTTACGTAATGTCTTACCTTACTTTGGAGTATTTTCCGATTTATTTAGGGTTTTCGACTATTGTTTATTTTGCTTTTGTTAGGTTAAGAGACATTCGTAGTTCATAGAAGCGACGTGAGAGGCGGTAGTTGAACGGTATTTATCGAACAGAGGGCTGCGTTCAATATTATGGATTCAGTTGGTTGTTTATTTATTATTTCGAGGTGTAAATCCGCGTATTAATGTAATATTTGGTTTTGTTTAGAGATAGGTTCTTATCAAACGTATTTTCTTTTAATCCCGCACTTTAATTTTATCCTTTCGGCTGCTAATATTCTTAAGTGGTTAGTTCCTTTCGATTTGTTGAGTTGTACACAAGTTTCGCGATAGAGGTTAATTCTAGAATTTGCACTGTTTCCGGCTTTTTTTTTTTCGACGTACCTCCTCGGAAGTCGTTGGGCATCCATGTTATCATTTTGAATGCGACGCTCGTGTAGTCAAGATCAGTGATACTTTTACCGTACAAAGTTGTATAACTTTAATTAAGGATTCATAGTCACTGGTGTCTCCTAAGCTTAACCACTTGTTTGTTGAGACAATTTGGATTGGTGGTAAGCGTTACCTTTTGATAAGGGATTTTAGTAGGGATTTGACTACCCGCAAGAGCACGTGTTTCTAGTTTTCGCGTACCCTCAACTACATCCAGAGGTGGGTTTATTTTATTTCTATCGCTACGTTAGTACTTATTCCACGCTGTGCAATGTATTTTTAGGGTTTTTTTTTTTAATTTGGTACGTGTATTTGTACGAGGGGTCCGTACAAGAGATCCTCGTCTACGTCTTGGATAGGAATTGTCGCTAGTACCCATTACTACACTTGGTACCTGCCCCGAGTATCCGCAACAAACCTACAACTTCATTAGAGCTACCGTACCAGTAGGAAGGAACTCGCTACTGCAATTCCATCAGGTAGCAGTCCGAAGGGCTGTTAAATTTTATATATTTTCGTTAATATTATTTAGCCTTCAGCTGTGTTTGAGTTTACCGTAACTTTAAATTTGATGTATAACCATGTTATAAGCCTTCAGCTGTCTAAAGAATGTAAAGGGGATAACAACTATAGGGTAACAAATGTTAATATTAACAGTTTTGAGTATATTTAGAGTTCGAGTTGCTATTTCCGAGAAATTTGATAATAGTTCCGAAACTGTAAAGGACACCGAACATGCGCATTTTCTACGTTCTAAGCAAAACGATATGTACCTTTACAATTTAAGGTTATGAACTCGTATTCACCCTTAATTCTTTTATTTGTTTTCTTTTAATTATAATACTTTGAGTAATTAAACCCTTTACTGTGTTTGTTATTACTCTTATAATAAACACTAATTCTTTTTTTACAATTTTATTACTGAAATCTACTTTGACTATTTCTTGCAATCGTGAGTTCAACCTCTTACACCTGTACTTAAGTGCAAAAGACCTCGCTCCACAGCCATAAGACTTCCGCGTTGGCTTATGGCATTGCATACGAGTAAGCCTGGGTTATTTTATTAATAGTCGACGTGGTGGCGCTAATAGAGTTTCTTACCTTCACGTATACCCACCCCATCTCCAACTGTGCTGGCGGCCCCAGGAATATCTCGAGCAGCTTAAGTTTAGGATCGCAGGTAGGTTGTTGGTTTACCTTCTTGGTTTATTTTAGTATTTTGTTTCGAGTTAAACTCGTTAGCGCGTAAAATTTGGTAACAATATATCCAAAATAAAAATCATATTTTGTAGGAAACGTTTTCCTGCTAGGGTTTTTAAAAATTAATTCGATACCTATCTAATATTTATGAACTAACTTTTAGTATTAACTTTTGAAGCTGACGGAAGCCAACATCCTTAGAAAAACCAAATATGTGAAAATATATGCAGCAATAAAGATTTCGATGTATGATCACACAAAGAGCTCCCCGCTGTGCAACGTAATAACTTCCTGTTGTTATTTGTTGCTGCTAAATCCTGCTTTCCTCAAATTTTCGTTTTCTTAATTGTTATTGCATTACTGAATTCAACATTATTGCAATTAACTAGTTATTGCAGTTTTTTTTTTAATATGCATATTCTCAGTTTATGTTGCTGCTGTTACGGCACTCTACGCACGAGCCGCGGATATCTTAAATATTTGATGTTAAATTTAACGAGCACTACCCCTGCAGAGCTTTAAATTGTTCATAGAACTTTGTATTACATAAATAACTGGCTTGTTATATACAATATTGACAGAATAAGATTAAAATTATTGAACAACTTGTTGTGCACCAGTGGCAAACAAAGTGACAGTTGGTGCCAAATTTAGCCAAAACTAGCAAAAAGGTAGTAGAGAAACCAATAATAAGTGGAGTAAAAAAAACCAAACAAAGCTAAGAATCCAAAGACGTATGGTCAGCCCTCTTTGCATTCCACAGTGATTGAACAAATATTTAAGGATGCGAAACGGAAAATTATATCTATGCGTTTAGGAAAAAATTACCTAAATTAGTTTTGTCAACCAACATTATTCCATGTTGGCTCTCAGAAGCCAACCTTCAACATATTGAAAATTTTGGAAAAAGATTTTGAAAAAGGCGATAGGGAAACAAATTATTCAATCTCAAATGCAGATGGACAACGCAGAATAAAGGAGAACGAAAGATTAACGAAAGGCTGTACGAGACTTTGTCGTAAGGAAAAACAGGGAGAACGACGAAAACCTCAACAGAAAAACTTAAACACGAGGCATGGGGACCGTTATTAAAGAGTCTGTCAATTCCATAATCCTACGCCTAACGTTAGATAGATTCAAGAGTAATTGTGTAAGCTATCTCCTCCTAAGCTGGCAAACCCATTGGAAACAGAGCGTTCAGAGAATAGTAATTTACAGTGCCTTCAATTTGGCACACTTCACCAATGAATCCTACAATCAAGTGTCCCTTAAAAATGTTACTCAACTGCAGAATAATGTGTATGTAACTCAAATCTTGATTTTCAATTCCATGATCACTGACAAAATTTTTTTCCTACCAGGTTTAGCAACCAGTGTAATACGTGTATTTTTATTAACATAAAAGTATATATTGAGTAACTTGATGTTAAACACAATACGATCTTGATGAATTCAGCAAACTTATCAGCGTTCTCATTGTGTTTTAAATTTGAGATTATAAATACACACCAGACAATCAAATATAAATACACATGTTCTGTATTACTTTGCTTTGGCTTTTGATGGTCCCGTTTTCCAATAATTTCTGCTGAACATTCTTGCGGTGACACTATTCAAGAATTTATTATAGCATGGCCTTTGTAAGATAAGATTCCTGGAATTAACAGAAAAAAATATAAAGCGTGTATCAAATATGAAAGCTTCGTCCGCCATTTGTAATAGAAATTCTAGTTCGAACAAAAATTGGACTGCATTTGACACGAAGATTTCGCTCTAAAGATGCCTTGAATAAAATTTTTAAGAATTTTTTAACTTTACTACTTTAAGAATGAATTAATGGAAAAAGAAACAGAAATGATAGAAATTGTTTGTTAAAGAACTTCCACTTTCTGAATAATACACATCACATTGGAAAGCGTACACAATTTCCTTTTCTCAAATATCTTCTCCTTCCCCTGAAGACAACAAGAACAAAAGTAACTAACAATATTTCACAATTCTCGTATTCCCCGACAAACCTTTCTAAAATAAATTATGTCAAGCGTTTGGCCTAATAAAATTCATGGGCATGGAACCCCCAAATCAATCAGCTGCGACCAATGGCACCCACACACAGGCAAGTTCGATTAATCAAGCCCGCCTTCGGCATAATAAATCTACACAAAGAATCGCGCTCCGCCGCAGCATTAATTACAACTACCACTGAATCTGTCCCAGTGTGCTTTCCTAACAAGATAAATACAAAAGTACTCTTGATCGCATGCGTTTCCCCCTTGCTATTCCAAACTGAAGTGGGAGAAGGTGTGGGTTCCCGTAGAGGAATGCGTAATTTAAAGCGGAATATAGCCTCACGCGTTACGTCTACAGAGGCAACAGGTTGATGGAAACGGGACTATATACATATGTAGAAACATTAGTTGTTGTGATTGTGATAAATATATGTGCTTAATTGTCAATTTACATTACTGTTCAGTTTTCTCAGAACAGTTATTCTCTGTATACTTTCTTGAATTATTTGATGTGCCGTAGGGGAAAATTCTTGTGCGGTAAATTGGCAATAGGCCTTCTTGTTTGTACGCTGCATATATCCCGTTTGATTTTTCTCCTAAGCAGTTGATTCACATATTCTCTTCGGCTCAAATGTAAACAAGGGCATGCTGAATATGGAAAGTATTTAAACAGCAGCAATGTCTTGCTTAGAAAGTTTATCATATGGGAACAAATATGTATGCAAGGCACTAAATCACAACACGTGTGAACCAAATCTATTGCTTCCGAGGTGTCACAACTATGATTCAGTACAGAAAAAACGAGATAATAGATAAGGGTTGGAAATAAAAAACAATAGGGCTCAATCCCTATAATTTTGATGAAAAAAGCATTAAGTGTACGAAACGCGAAATAGCTTACATTGCTGTGTAATGAAGAAACAGAAAGGTATGGTAAAAGGTCAATTATTCATCTGTTTTCATTAAACTAATAGATGTTGAATTAGCCAAGGCAACTAATGAACAAGGGAAAGGAATAAAGCTCCAAGTTTAGCTGAGAAACCATCCCAGCACAGTGATAGGTCAAACAGTGGCTATACATATAGTATTAAAAAGTATCGCCGCCAAATGATTCCACAAATTACAATGACAAGAAATTGTAAAGGTCTAAATGTTATTATTTTCTATATTGGAAACACCAACATTTTTCAAGTGCCATTTCACCCTTCATTATTAAAAAAGAATTACAGTCAGGACATGAATTCATAGTACAAAATTTAACTAACATAAGAAGATTCCTAAATACTCATTCTGAAATTTTGTGCAACAGAATAATCGAACATAGTAGCAACAGAGAATAATGGAGCGGCTAACACTAAAGTTTATAAATATTAAGTAAATATATTTTAAAATGTTATCTATTAGAAAAGAAAAAACTTATTGAAAAGGAAGTAAAAAGAAAAATATATAAGGTTCCAGATTCTTGAAGGAATGTTATGCCTGATATACAGTTTTTTCTTCCTATAATCGATGGACTCGGGACGCTTATTAATGTATCACATTCCTAACAAGCAATGTTTTGTTTAGAGTCAAGAATTTTAACTTCATCAAAATCAAAAGTGTGACCATATTTGAGATGTCTGACTAAAATAGCAACCGAGATAATCTTTGCAGTTAATTTGGTAAAATTTTTAAAAGTGATTCATACTATCTTTAAGTTTAGAAAAAAGATACATTGAGGTTTGAAAGGATAAGTTGCAATTTTTAAATTTTAAATCCTACCACTAAGATTAGGTATATATGAGGATTTAAATTTAGTGTAGCAACCTGATGGTTTGCAATATTTACCAGCCTAGTTTAATGCAGTTGTTCACCACTCTAATAACTTTTCTAGAAAAGGAATACTTTGTTCAGTTTCTGTTTCTACAGTAAATTTCACTTTGTTGTTAAAGCTGCTAAATACATCAAAAGCAGGTTGGATTTTGTCATGGCCTAAAGCAACCAGAAGGACGTCCACATGTTGAAATATAAAGCTAGACAGGTATAAGGCTCCCTTTATAGTCGACCTATCAGGCAAAGGTAACAAGTTTATTAAGGCAATAATGTGCTTGTTAATAGGATACTATTCATGTACTCTAATTCAACGCTTAGCCAAATTGATCTTAACAAATTACAGGCACGTCATTCGAGCCAAGAAATATTCGCAAGAAAACTGGGATACCACCAAACGGCATAACAAAGAATCAAGTTGATCATTCGTTGATCGAGAAAGGACATTGAAAAGTACAATGTATGTACTTCTGTACAGGAGCCAATGCAGATAGTGACCATATCTTAGTAATTACGGAAATGAAATAACAGAGACCACATAAATAAGTAAGTAAAGCACACAAAAATATAATTTTAAGTACTTAAAGAACACAACGACACTAAAGTATTTTTCAACGAGAAGCAACAATGAAAAGAGTAACAGGAAGAGTACTAGGAGATTAAAAAAAAAGTGGTTTGACGAACGCTATAAGTAGGTCTTAGAACGCAGGTAAGGCCAGGTTCTATTCTATTCTATTTTTTATTTCGGTTGTAACCTATAGCAGCATTTTTTTAATCTTTCACGCTACACTCTTCTTGTGCAAAGATTCATTAGGATTTTAAAAAACAAATCACACATGATTGAACGTCGGTACATAGGAGAACTTACAAAAGAGTAAAATAAAGACAACATTGCACATTCATACAGCCACTTACAGCGACTAAGCGACGAAGGAAATTATATGCCTCTTGGTAGGTGACGATAGAATTGGAGCATAACATATTTTTTGGAAATAGCTGTCGATTTTTTCTGAATTCCTTACAATCTGTAATTGTGCTGTAACGTTCTTATTTCCCAGCATTAATACCATATTAAGGGTAATGGAAGAGGGAAGTAAGAAAAACAAAAAAGAATGCCAATAGGCAGGAAAACCAGCGAAGCGAATTTGTATAAAAAATAGGAAAGTAGCCAATTAATTACGAAATTTAAACAACCACGAAAACAGTTCAAAAATAAACCAACAAGAGATTTTTACCAGGAAATAAAGAGAGATAACAGATGGGTGAAACGGGGGTAAAGTGTGGAAGGAATGGCCGGAGGAGGTCATAAAAAATTTGGAAACAGCAGGGGTGGTGACTGTCAAAACGAGTCAAAAGATAGACCAAAGTGGAAAGGAAGAGCGGAAAATCTTGGAGCCAAGGGCTTTATTGTACATAGAAATTTGTTTCTGAGGAAATTCATGGTGAATGCTGAAGTAAAAGAAGTTGGTTTTCAATGCAAATCGAATATTAAAAGTTCGTGATGAATTGAGTTCCAAAAATTACTGTACTTAAATTAATATATTCTTGTGCCCAATATCTTATCTATCTCTACGTTATATACCGTAAGAAATCGTGCATAAATCAATACCTAAACACTACAACTAACTAACACCTACGACAGAAGATACAAAAGATGTTCGATAGAAGAGAGACAAAAACGTAGGAAGATACGCTACAGCAGAAACCTAAAGAAAACGCTTGTTTACCATACAATGTTAGAGTCAGAGATCTTCATAAGACAAACGGAGTTTATTCAGATTGATTAATGTATATAGAAAAGGAAAAGCTCCTGATTAGTTAGGGAAAATTTGGATCTCTACCAAATCAAATACATCTCATCTCTCATCTCTCTCAACAACTCTCATCCAACATTCTTCTTAGATTCCTTTCAGACATTTTCTTTGCTGGTTCGCCCTTTCGTTACTCTGGAGCATTTAATGTAAATTATCCTCCTCTTCTTCACCCTCTCGTTCGACTTCACTTGAGTACTTTTATAACATCTGTAAGAATAACAATAAATTGTCTATAATTTGATATTTCATTTAGAGAATGATTTATTTATTGATAATAATCAGTATCAGAAAAATTTACATTCCCTTTATTCAGCACTTTCTGAGAATCATTTTTTTTTACATTTTAATTTTCGTGTGAGTTTTTCTAATATTCACGGTTCTTCCTAGCTAGAGTATGGCTTACAGATATAAAAAGCTGCTACTATAAAGTGCGCAAACATCCACAACCTGTCATTGACAAGAAAATTTAATTTCACTGTATTGCCCATAAATTATTTATTTAAACCAGCATCGCCACCAAATACAAACCTAGTATTTTTTCGTATTTACTGTATTGAACATGAACATTTCAATCACGGATAGAGCCGATTTGCGTGTAGATTACTAATAAAGCTGTGACACTTTATGTTTAAATTATTGTCTTCCATACCGCTGATTAAATGTATCAATATTATTAAGCAACTGAGATAAAGCATAGCGGTACACCCGGTACCACTAACTAGTCGCGGCTGACTTTTATGAATGCCCATCCAGTTGAACTGATGAATATAGAGGCAGCATTGTAATACACTGCTTTACCCTAAGCTAAAGCCGGACAATG
>CACRWG010004901.1:0-13656 GCA_902654985.2 Oryctes borbonicus
GAGCACGTACGATCTAAGATTATGATGCGAGATATACTAGCGAGTGTTGCTTTAATCGTGTCACGTATAGCTTTGATCCTATCATAAAATGAAAGAGATAAAATTTGCTTTAATTTATTAAGTAATATTTTGAAAATACGATTTGGAACAAGGTTTGGGTTCTATTTCTTTATCTTCTTTTAGGAAATATGTGCTATTTAGTTGCGTAAAAGATAAAAAAAAGCAGAGTTAAAAGATATATCTTGTAATCCTCATTTGATCTAGCGTTTCCGTTCTTCATTTTCCTCTTCAATTGATGATGGCTCAACATGCTTCAGAATTTTAAGAAGTGATAATTTGTAAATGGGTCTAAATAAACTTAATCTTGTAATAAGATTTTATTGCAGAATTATTTGTCCTTATCTTTAATATCGCTTTTGCCTAATTGTATATCTGCTTTCTCGCATGGTCACTTTGTCGAGTATCTTACACGTGTTGTAATGGCTTTTCTATCCTTAATATTTAATATTAATTTGCAATGTAACATATTGGAAGTTACCCTGTTGTTTTTTTGCAGTATTTTGTTCGGTATTCATTAAATACATTTGTTTTTATTTCTCTTCCTAAATTCACTCCCTTGGCTTCTGTTTTGCTGGTTATTTTGTGCTTTCTGAAAAGACTCAGACGATTATCCCTGATAGTTACGACAAAGCCTCATTAGGCGGAGTAAAGCAGCTACCGGAGAGGAATTTGAAGAATTATTTGACGTACCAGCGTGATAACCTGGCACTTCAAATAATGTGGCATTGTTTGCCTGGAATCGATGGTTCTTTTTCCTTCCAAATTTATTTATGATTGTCACTATTATCATCATTATGGTTTAAAAGATAATAAAATTGTTTTAAAAGTTTCTAACCACGTGCTATACATTCCACAATTCAAGAGAAGGTGCAGCAAAGTGCTTGGCAGTTTTTATTTAAAAAAAAATTCAGTTCAATCATTTTTGTTTTCATAAACTTTGATGGGCCTCTGCCATACCCTGCCCTGAACACTGTTCTAGCTGAAGGCACATTGTATACCACTAAGTATCACGACAATTTTGGAAAACCATTAATTAAGCTTATTTTGAATTTAAAAATTTGTAGATTTTGTAGATAGAAAACATGATATTTAGAAATTTTTCGCACGATACTTCTTTAAAATCACAGACGTATTTTAGCTAGCAAGAAAAAAGTATTGAATTCTGCTTTTATAATTCGTTACAAATCCTAGAAAAATTTTTGATTTTTCTTTACAAGTAACCTTCTCCTTAGTTGGTTGTAAAGAATTCTTTAACTGATGAACAAATAATTTCATTTTATTGGCACATTCTTTTATTATTTATAAAACTCCAACCTAAAAATTACTGGTTTTGCTTGGAGTTTTATAAATAATAAAAGAATGTGCCAATAAAATTAAATTATTTGTTCATCAGTTAAAGAATTCTCTACAACCAACTAAGGAGAACGTTACTTGTAAAGAAAGGTCAAAAATTCTTCTAGGGTTTGTAATGAATTATAAAAGCAGAATTTACTAATTTGTTTATATCACTCTAGTTTTCATAAATAACAATATTTTGTTACTGGAATACAGGGTTCAAAACAATTGCGAGATAGTTGGAGAATTAAAATTAATCACACATTAAAATAATCTCGTGTGATATTTCTGTAAAATATTTATATATAGATATATTTAGATATTTAAATGTAACTTTTAGAATTTTTTTATCGTAATTAAAGTAAACATTTTAGTATTAAATAACCTCGTATAGCTTCATATTTGAATACAATAAAGTTGCTATTCAGTGCACAATGAATATAATGCGTTTGAAAATTAAAGTATCTAGAATTGAAGTGCAGAGGTAACTATGTAAAGTTGTCATAGTTATGGATTATCTTCATTCCAAATGATTCTTTTGTATTTTATCTTATTTTTTACATAATCCTTATGAAAACTTACTTGTTTCTACATTTTTATCTACATTTTTACGAATTATTTTAATATCTGTATAAACACTATACACACTATCGCATGATCAAATGTTTTAAACAATACAAGTATCGGCACACTACGCACCATACAAGTTTAATTAAATCCGTTTAATTAATCCGGGCAGCTGTTTCGAGGATACATCGATCCTTATTTTCAACTGAAGACCGATTCGGTTGATACGGGTCCTTGTTGTCACTATTTAAATATGTATTTTGTGATAATGAATTATACGGCTTACATCAATGCAATAATTTTATTAAACTTTCTACACAAGCTTTCTGTTTGAAGTAAAAATAATTTCCCTTAAATAGTATATTGCAATTAGAGCAGGAAATTAATTTGTTAAAATATAAAAATCTTAGAGGTCCTAAACGACGTCCAGTAATTCGCTTACTTACTCTTTTCCATCTTCAAATCAAGCTTCCTCTTTTTTTTAACTAATAATAAAATCATTTCTCAATGTAATGCAATTAAAATTATAGTTGGAAGCCGCAACCTTGAAACAAGGTAATAGTTGCACTATTACTAATACGGATATAATCTATTTCTACTATCTTTTGTGTTTTTTGTTGTTTTACTTATATTCACCAAGGCAAATCTCCATCATCAACAACGCTTGATTATTATCGGCGTAAAATATATGTAGTTACATATTTGTACATCGAAGAATATATAAGTTTATAATTGGAAAAGTGAAGGTAATATTCTCGTCTCGTACGGAATGTGAAATTAACATAATTAAGGTTGCTCTACTGAGGAGTAAAAGTGCAAAAATGCGACGTATAGGTGCGTTCGATTTAGAATTCATTGATACATATTTATGTCTAGGTAAATAAATTAAGGAGGTAAATGTCTGCATAACTGTACTAGAAACGCTGTTGTACAATGCTGTAATGTCTTTTCTGATTGATAGTTCGCTTCTGCATGAAATGTGGAATTTTTATGCTACAAAGGAAAAGAAATTGTAACAAGAAGTGATGTTCTGCATAGCTTTTAGACTAAGAAAATTAGTTATGTCATACTGATAATAGTGGCTACCTATTGTAATGAAATACCTTTGGTAATTTCTGGTTTTGGATAGGAAAACGTGTGCCGGAATCAAGAAGAAGTTGGATGCAGTTTATTCAGGAATGGTCTCTTTCGACGATTACCATCAGGCGGGCGAACATCCCGTCTTTGATGAAGAGCAGCCAGGTCGCCCCTTTGGGGTGACTGTGGACGATACGATCATTAAAGTTCATGATACCCTGTTAGCAGTCCGCCTGGTGATGGTTAGAGAGATATGATAATATGGGAAATATCTCAATTGGACGTGTGCCAAACATCTTTCATGAATAATTGAGCGAAAGCGCAATACAAATGATTTTATTCATCACTACATGCCAGAAACCAAAAGCCACTTGGTAAAATGCGTTTTTCGCAGCGAATATGCACCAAAGTAGGCGAAAACAATTCTGTCAGAAAAGTTACGGCCATGAATTTTAGGGATTCGTAAGTTACAGATTGTTTAGAGAAGAGGAAGATAATTACGAAGCAGTATTGTGCCGCCCCGTTCCACTCATCAGCAATTGCGATGGCAAAACTAGTCCAGTTATGGTATCAATTGGCGCCTTATCCACTATATTCGCCATATTTGGCTTCGAGTGACTTCTTTCTTTTTCCAAGCGCATGCCTCACCTTTAGGTTCGATAATATATCCATTCTTAATGGAGAAGTCAATTACAAAGCCAGAAATATATTGGAAATGGTATAATAAGTAAATATAAAGGTAGAATAAATAATAAAAGAGAAATTGGAAAAGGATTGTTCAATATTTATTATTCTTCTTTATTCTTTATCTTCTTTCTTCCCAACACCTATGTACATTCCTCTTCCACTTTTGAGCTCAAGGAGATTAGATCTTGCAACTGTTGTTTGCTATCGGAGTGGGGATTCTTACATCGCCTTTACTACATAGCCGAACAACACGATTAATTAAACAATTGAAATTAGTAAAAAATACTAGTATTAGGAAAATTATGTTGCCATTAGATAGCTTAAAGACCAATTATAAGTTCTCCATTTTAAAGGATTTACAACCTAACCAAAAGAAAAACAAAAAAAAAAGGAAGAAGACGAATATTAAACCAGGAAATAGCATTTGAATGGTAATGTTGATGTCATCGGCATATTAAGTTGTAAAGGTCAAGAGGTCTAAACTACACGTCGCCACAAAATTAAGAGATTATATCATAATCGTTTTTTCCATTAATAGCACAAAGTGTACCGAAAAATGCATTAATTTTAACAAAAAAAAAACGAATAAATTACCATTATACCGTTTTTGGTATTTTGCTCCTTTAAAGAATTAACAAAAAAACGGTACAAATGTCAACATAAATTCACATTATGAATTGTCGTCAGCATTATTTATCGAAGACCAATACACTAGTGACTCTTGTTAAAGAGGGCCATTGCAAGAGATGCAACATTTAATGTGTCACACCTTAGATTACTGTAGTAGACCTGGAAAAAGCAGGGAAAAACCCCATAAAAGTTCGTTTTATGCACTTAATAGCTAAGAGGAAAAGAGAATTGAAACATGACCTTCAGCTTGCTCCTCAGCGCGGATACGGTAAGCAAAAGATCAAAGAACGCTGGATGGAAGTCGTAGAGACTTACCACAAGTTCCGCTTTGGCCACAATTCACAAGAGAGTTAACTTGACGATATGTTAATTGGGGTATTGCATGTGTTATTCACTGATGAATGAAAGTTTAGTTTCTCCGCAGATGAAAGAGAAAAAGAAGCATTTGGAGAATGCCAGAACAGTGATTCTTTGACAAAAATTGACAAATTTGGTGAAAAGTCTGTTATGATTTGGAGAAGTATGCATTTAGCCGAACGTACAAATCTTGTAGTAGCAAACCGATGCTTTATGACAGATTTAAGAACTTTTGGAAGCTCTTCATTCACCAATTTATTATAAACTAGCCCGCACTTAAATCCTATTAAGCGTTTAGGGGATAATATTGATAGGAATAAATCCTCTAAGGATACTAGCAGAGCTTTCTGAGCTATTACAAGAAATATGGCAACAAAATCAACAAAAAGAGGTTGCAACTCTAATCCAAGATGTTTTTTTCTGAACAAAGTGCTTGTGTCGTAGCAGAAGGTGGTTATATAGAATATTTGGTTTTCCTATTTCTTCAATTCTAAAAAAATTTAAATTGACAACATATTTTGAAGTTATTGCTGATATGGCTTTGATCCCCTAATTTTGTGGAGAAGTATATTAAAGTTTAATTTATTATACCTAAAAATTCATTTTTGAATAAACGCTGTGTATTTCTCACTTGTTCTTCATTATGCAAATACAGTTTTTAAGTACAACTAAGTAAAATCAATATTTTTAATTCAAGACGGATCTGAGCGTCCTTCGAAGAAACATCTTCACCTTGTCTTATTCTTTCCCGTAATTATTCATGATCTTCCTAAAAAACAAACATGACGCGTTTATTGTCATGTTACCTTGTATATTTACCGCTGCTTCTTCCTTTGTGATTAGATAAATTGCTAAAAATAGCATTTTCGAAGCAATAACACAAAGACGATAACGTGTTAAAGGTCAATCTACTACAAGCATCTGCAAATAAGGAATAATGTTGTATAAATAATAATTTTCACACCGCTCATAGTTAAAATTCCATTAATAAAATATTTGCTGTAATCTTTCTATTAGCATCAGCTAAGTAATTCGCTTGTTAGGTTGTTGAAGTATTACTTCATACGATTCAGTATTTCAATATAAAATGGATCGCAACGGTTTTATTGGTATTTCAAAATTGAAAATAACTGTACCCTGACGAATACTATTGAATATCTCGACGTGATGCCTCCATTATGGAGAGCTTTTAGCGAGTGATTGATGTCATGACGCTGCGTCGCTTTATTATTTATTGTGCGGATGTTATTATAAATTGAATGTTTGCATGTGACAATAATTATTTAACACAGAAAAGTCAATAAATGGTGTTTAGTGAACATATACGACGGTTAATCGGAATTACGGGAGAAATAAAGAACGGGGAACTGGCGTACCCCATACCTCCAATATTTTTATATAATTTCGTACAGTGCCGTTGTGTGCGTGGAAACCTTTTATTTTTGATAAAATTTCGAAAATAATCTACGTTATTCTTGTGACGATGTAATATACTTCAAATTAGCTTTAACTTTAACTTTGTTAAAAAATATACATATATGTGTGTGAAAGCATAGGGCACTTCACCTATTTCCCTCTTAATTATCTTTTCCGAGAATAGTTTGCGTAATCCTTGGCTATGCTTATACTTCTTTTAATTATCTACTACACAAAAGAATATTTGTTATAGATTTTTGATAATTAAAAAGCCTAAAATCCCTGCAAATTTCTAAACTTTGAATTTGTTGCTTTGCAAAAGAAAAAGGTGAAATCTTCTGACCCACCAGGGCCCACGCAGGAGTGAGACCTGAAACTGCACGCTACATGAATAAATGACCGCAATCTGAGCTGCCTTATAGTTTTGAAGTACGTTGATGTCTGTACTCTCGCACAGCCTTATTTCTTTTGAACTTCTATTTTTTTTTTTGTATATTTGAAAAATGTTCTGACAGACCTCATTAGTGAGTTATTTATCGAATTTTACATCTGTATTTCTAAATAAAATGGTATTTTGTTCACCTTAGTTATTACAAAGCTCTTTCCGGATTTTTAAACGTATATTCTGCATAGTTCGAATTATTACTTTGGGATTACGAAAAACACTTGGATCCTCACTTATTTGTAGATCTTAGTAAGTGCCGCTTACCTTTATTAAACAAACCTACTCCGACATGATCAGAACCACCCCCATTAAAGCGAAGTTATTGTGAATAACCGCAAGTCGCAAGCCATAGGCTTACTAGGCTCGCAGGGCAAATTATTATTATTAATGTAAATATTGTGAAAGACAAAAAACAAGACATTTCTGTAAGTATTTCAAATCGTAATTTTTTTATTTTTCTTTATTATAATAATAATATTTTGTTTAGTGTGGTGATAACCCAATGGGGTATATAAGCCTGTGCGTATGGTGTTCCATAGCTTCGTTACCGTTAGACCATCCGGACCTACTAAGGAAATTTAATTCTAGCAGAACTCGAATACACATCAATTCTTTTCAGTTAAGCCCAGGCCCTTTTACCACTGGACCACCGAGCCGCTTAATAATAATAATAATTAATTATTTTCGTCTTTCAGAGCCAACGGCATCGAACAAGTTACTCTATAGTCTTCTACATCTAAGAAGAATAAGATTGGCCTGTCTTTAGTTCTTTAAAGTGTTTCTAAACTTATAAAACCTTTGCTTGTATGAATGGAACCAGGCAATTTATTAAAAACTTTAGTATGCGCTTTGCTTGACGACTGTTCGTATAAAGCTACCCTACGCATTTCTACTCGATGTCGGTCTAGTCGGGTACTCGTGTAAGTCATATTTTTTTGTAAAGTGATCAGCATATATATAGACGTACTAGCAGGCTCTATAAGTATATAAACTGACTAACTGCAGAAATTCCATGCTGAGCTATAACAATCGTACATGTGTATCTAAAATCCATATTAAATATTAAGCGTGTGATGCGCTTTCTTATATAGTCTTATAGTCTAATATGTCAGTTTAACAAATGATATACAAACAATTCGAAATTAATTTAATTACGCGTTGGTGTTAATTTAAGTAACGTTAACAAAGTAAGTTTTTGCTTAAAAGCCAATATCTTCACAACAATGGAATATTTTGACACGTGTCCTACCTAAAATTACTTTTAATAAACGAGATAAATAACTAAATAAGTATAAAAACGACATGGACTTCTTTAATAATTCTAAATATGGTTCTGACAGGCGTTGCCCGTATGCTGTTGTGATTTCTCAATTATCCGTTCAGTGGAAGATTAAACTAGAACAAATTTAACCGCATAGCTGAATATTCGTGTATAGGAGAGGCAATTTTCTTGGTTGTATTTTTCGAGCACTATTACACATGCATGCACATAAGCTGTAAAAAGTATGTGATAACGATAATGCCTGCATTAATACGATGTCCTTGGAATAGACCAGTAAAGGTTGTATAGATTCTTTGTAACTCAAGAATATTAATACAGGCTGACTAATTTTCGGCCCTGGTCATAAGGATCTCACTTATTATACGAAATAGAAAGATAGATAATTGACCTGTTACGTTTTGGAAATTTTTAAAATGAAAAACGTATATTTTCTTCTCTTTTTCTCATTTGGATCTGCACAGAAAAACATATTTTCAAAGCTATCTCCGATCTTCTACCTAATTGTGTACTCGAAATTGTTGTATGCTGTATCTGGCCTCCAACTTTCTTATTTCTTATATTCATTCATACCTTCTGGGTTAGCCGCTAGTTGTTCAGGCACTTGAGATTAATGTTCTTTGGACCGTTTCTTATTTCATATGAGTGCCACCCTCAGAAAGAGTCTTTTTTCTGCTTTGAACCATGTACAATAGTAATAATAATAATATCATGTCTGCTTAGCACATTGACAAAAATTTACAAAAAACAAGTACACAAAATAAAAGTAAAAAAAACGAAACGTCCTAAATCCGTGTCAAACCTCAAGGTGCAGTTTAGACGGGTGACATAAGCGCCGTCCCCTGCTTTTAGTCTGCATCTTTAATATACTAAAAGAAAAAAGTAGACAAGAGTGCAGTAGAACTCATACATACATGCCTAAAACCAATCCCAAAGTATTTTGCTATGAATAATGGAAGCAAATCTAAAAACAAAGGAAAAAGAAGAAATAAGACGGGACCAGTTATTATTGATTTTCAAAGAGATATCGCAGAAACTCACTTCCTAATGGGCCCATATTCAACATATTGAGACTGGTCGGTAATGAATTGTACGAGGCGTACACATTAAAAGAAAAAGATCTTTCATAAAACGCAGTCTTGTGTAGCGGTGACGTAATAAGGCCTCTGCGTACGTCCGTATTTTAACCAATAGATATGAAGGTCATTAATTCTTCTTCTGGTCTCTGTACCCTATCTCTGTCGGCAGCATCTAAACAAGCGTGAACTATAGTTAAAAAGAAAGAGGGAGTACACAAATTAAACATGGCAGCTTTTGCCCGAACCCAAAGGTAGTATATTATTAGTCTGCTGTATGCGATGTGCGCGTTTTAAAACCAAAGCCACTGTCTATAAACATCTCTAGGTTCCTAGCAGAATAGATAGTCCGCAACAAGTAACAACCTTTAATGTGTAAAGTGAATGTGTTACCAAACAATAATGCAATAGATTTAGCATGATTAATTTTAAGCACCTGGTTCGATGCAAAGTTAGAGAATTGATTTAGCTCACGATTAAGAAAATCCACAGCTTCATCAATATCTTGGGCATAAAAACTCCTGTGGACTTGAGTATCGTTGGCGTACATTTGAACAATGCAATAAGAAACAAGTATAGGTAGTTAACTATAATACAAATACAAAATAAAAATTAAATTGGACGCAAAATAGATCCTTCTCGTATTCCCTTATTTAGACTTAAACGAGTAAAAAGAACACCACCAAATAACGTACGCACTGAGACATTATGCTGACAAAAGTTTTTGATATTGTTTTATTTTACATTTTAAGATTAAATAAGGTAGTGATGAAACTTCAAATTGTCAAATATTTAAATTGTCGTTACTAGTACGGTTGACATAAGGAAAAAACTCTTTCTGACAATATGACCTCGATAAGAAATAAGTAGGTTGATGATGGTCAGAAAGAACCGAAACTTCATGTGAAAATTTCGAATATACCACTAAATTGACGATTTAAACTGATCCTGAGAATTTGTTTTCAGTTTTTCTAACTGTAAAAACTGTAAAGGTATTAAAGGTAAAAGAAAAAGAAAAAACCGAGTTCTTTTGTTTTTTTAAAGAATCTCGAACACCATTTGTCATATTTCCATTTTCTCTTCGGGTTCATAACAAACAAATTTAGCAACCTTACCTAACTTAAACCAACCCCCTAGGTCCAATAATAAGCGACATCTTCTTGGTAAGGGCCGAAAATGAATCAACCGGGATGCACAACAGAAATAGTAAAACACGTGTAAACATCTTTCTATACTGCTTGGAAACGTGAATATTAGTAATAATAACATAGGCTTCCACGGCCAGAGTTAGTTAAAATTAAACTGGGTTTCGTTTTAATTGGATATTATTTTTTATGACTGACGTAATCATATAGAAAAAGCGCAACATTTCCGTTTCGATTTCGTACGTAATACTAAAACCATTACCTTTGTAATTAATTGATCGTCAAAAAGTAACTTACTAAAGTCTAGAGGGTCTCAGTATATTCATTATTTCTAGGTATCAAATAATAAAATTACTTCTTGCATTATTTCTGCTTCAACTAGCATAGGATTCAAATAAATTAATTCTTTCCACTAAGTACTAGGCAGCGTTGAGAGAACTATAAAATAAGAAATCTAATCGTAATGGAAGCATGAAAGCCAAAAACATAAAGAAACTAGTTTCATTTCATAGCAGATGCGGTTCTAACGTATATAGGTGGGATATGTAAACCCGACTATTAAAAAGTTATGATCGAGCGGACAACAACAGCAGGAGTAAAACAGAAAAACAGGTTCCTAATGGACGATCCCGTCTAAGCTCATGTTGGTAGTCTTTTCTTCTGCGACAACATGGATCTACCTCCATCCTTGAATTTATTCTTAGAATAATAAATGCTATTAATTTCAACTGCAGAGGCACATGACGTTCCAATTGTGCGTGTGCGTTAAAGGAAACGTGCTGCAGAATGGATATGATGTCTCTTTGTTATTGTAATTTATGTATAAGATAATTTTATTACGAAAGAATCGTACATCTGTAGGTTTTAAAGAAAGTTCACATGCTTGCATGTTTATTCTATAATGTTCTATAATGATATGAATAAAATGCTTAAGGAGGTTCTCTTAGTTGGTTGCCTTAGAATAAATAATATTGGAGACAATGCATTTACTTGATTTAAGCTATTTGCTGTTATGACAGCTCTGCAAGAGAATACAATTGTTGCAGTAAGGTGGCTGCTAAAGACGATGGAATATTACCGCATACGGTACCCAAATCACCAGAAGGTTCCTGGGTATGGAAACATTCAGCTTAAAGATATTCATCTTGTTTCATTTAAGTAATTGAGTGACATTAAACTCGGGATCATTGCAGTCTTCAGTGATTATAATGATTAAAGCTCACCACTTTCCGTGCGTTTCACAGGCGTCGGTATGGGATTAGTCGTTGGGGTAATATATGCGCAAGCGATCTTATTGATCCATCGCATAGTTTAATATGCGAAGCACAATTTTGCACATATATTACCCACACGACCGCCCCCATGCCGATGCCTGTGGAGCGCAAGGAAAGTGGCGAACGTTAAGGACGTGTGAGGTTTTTTGTACCTGTTTTGTCCCAATATTACGATGTATGGTTTCGCAGAAATAAAACTTAAATTCAAACGTTCATATACCACTTATGCAATGTTTTAATTCGAAAAAAGAGTCTTTTAATCCTTTTTCAAAATTATAATAATAAGCCTTTGGCCTTTATGGAGTGGAGCCGTTTAAATCCCAATTAAAAATCTGTGGGCCCAAATAGTGCGCCAATAAGACAAGGATAAGACGTTTCAAGGAAATCTAAGAAGGCAAGAAGATTTCCACCAACATATTAATCTGTTTGCTGTTCACTGTTGTTATGGTGTGCATCTTTATACAAAACGTTAGAGATATAAAGTTCCTATAGGGTGGATACAGAAAAAATATACAAAGGTTGGGACATGGATCTGCAAGAACAAGATAACAACGTAATTAACGTATTTGGAATTCCCCTAATCTATGCTGTATTTGATATTTTATTCTTTTATGGAAAAAGAAGTAATTCGTCACTCTTGTTTTGATTTTATAGATAAAAGCTTTAAAGCAAGCATATAATTTTGCTATCACAATCTTGCTAGATCCGGATTAAACCTATTCAAGTGAGACTTCACTGATATTAGATATAACCGTAAAAACACGCGATTATAATTGTGTTACATATGTGTGTACATTAAATATACCAATTATGTATTTCCCATTATTTCTTATTAGTGCCTAGTTACACATGCAAAAAGCAAAATTTTCGACAAAACCCAGTATTCATGTATTACGTTCTTAACAATTGAATCAACTTAAAAAGAATAGTTTGAAAATACATCATCAATTAATGGCACCAACATGAAAACTTAAAGCAAGCCAGGTATAACCACATGGATAAAACTATATCATCTAAATCAAGACGTCCTCCACATCTAAATAGCTGATTCCAGCCGCAGACTTTATATGGTTCAGTTTACGTGAAATAAAGCAAAAATGCCAAACACTCAAAATAAACATCATTATACCTAAATAGGTATAAAGGTATAAAGTCTGAAGCTGGGTTTTCGATAAATATCGAAAACCCAGCTTCAGACTTTTAAAGTTCAAATATTGCTTAAAGGTAATTAAAAATATGGCGAATCTGAACTTGGGCCTTGTAGCTCTGAAGAGAATAATCACCAATTATTGAAATAGTTGAATTGAAATATGCGTCATCTGGTCTCTCCTCAGACGACAGATCCAACGCGATTTAAAGATGTGAAGCTATTTTGCAACAAACCAAACCCATCAGTGACTTATCATTAGAGAAGCTTAAGCAAGTACGCAGCACAGGGTACAGAGGGTCAGACGCATTGTTTATTGGGTGGTTGATGAGATATATTGCACTGAATATGGAACGCATACACAGAGTGTTCAAAAACACTATAATACTTGTGAACAGTATGCTCACACAGTTAAGTCAGTTGAGTCTATCAGATAGCTAAAAAGATAAAACTAAGGATAGTATCATTTATATCTTAGCGGCATCTTGATTTTTTATTTTGAACTAAAACCCTATATGCAAAATAACATGGATCTATACGCTCTAAGTTATGGTATAAATAGTCCTAGTGATATACTGGTAGCTTTCGGAGAATTATTCTAAATTTAAGCATGGTACCAGAGTAGGCAAACTTTTCCATTCTCTTCTACGTACAAAAGGCTCTAAAAGAAGATTAACTTTTTCTGTACCCCATTAAAGCTAATTGATGAATCTTCTCCTACCCCACAACCATCAAGATTTCTAGGAATTGTTTGTCCTTGCAAATAATTTTATTGCCTACATTCTATATTACAATCTGCCACCGCATCGGATCCAGTTTCTTAACAAAATAAGATTATGGTCGCATTAAACGGTTTAGCGTCATTAAAAGACGCTGCCTCGTATTCCACAACTAGTTTATTATAATTTGTCAAGCTAGTGAGGAAAGAAGTCAACGTCATTTGTTGTGAGATTAATGGTTCAAATCGTAAGGTGTAATACGACAGATGGTAAACCTGATTTCGGCCTGCGAGATGCGGTTTGTTGACTGAACGTAACTCTCGTTCTTTATTGTGTTCATAGCGTATGGCAAACAATTCTTGCATTATCAAACAAAGGAAATGACCTTTTAGGCTTTATACTTCTGAGGAAAACAAGCGCTGGTTGTTTAATGAATATGTAT
>CACRWG010004902.1:0-13599 GCA_902654985.2 Oryctes borbonicus
TTCCAGGATACGTGTTCTTCAGCAAATCTCAACCTCGCTTCTTTGTGTTTCGCCGAAAGTGGCGGTTTTCTCAACATTTTCTTCCGTGATATTACCGGTGACGCCTTTAAAATCCTTTGAACATTACGCACGTGCGTTTGTACCCCAGCCTGTTCTGCAATAACTCTCGCCGACACAGAAGAATTGGATGCACACCGCAATATCATGCGTTTATCCCGCTCACTTACAGCTTTCGGTCGTCCCTGGCCTTTTGGTTTGCCGTAATTTTCCGGATCTTTTAGGAAATTTCTAACGCAATGATCGCTTCTTCGTAACCGACGAGCAATTTCCTTCTTACTAACACCATCCTGGTGCCAGGCTAGAACTTTACCCCTTTCTATCGAGGATAATTGCTTTTTTCTACCCATATTGCAAACACTTTATAAAATATAATTTCTCGTGGTGAAATGTGTACACTTTACCAGCACAACCGCTGCATATAGAGAGAAGTATCAAATTAAAACATTTTTGCTTATATTAATGTAATAAATGCACAGGGTGTAAATTTTTGTCGCGTTGGAAATTCCTATTTTGATCTGGGAAAACCCCAATTACCCCTCATAAAGCAATAAATACCCAGAAATATCTATAAATGGACTATTTACATAACAAGTATTAATAACCCTCATTTATACATTTTATATAATGTCTATAAATTTTGTTTCGTAAATAAAAACGATGCCGATGTTTTTGTCGGGTAGTGTATATTGAAGCCAGCCCTACTTGGAGAATAGGTTCAGTATGTAAAACAACAAATTAACAACACTTTCTTAAATATTTTATTTTAAATACATTTGAAATGTACAAGAAAATAAAGTACTAAGTAAAGGCAAAAGGTATTAACGCAGGTGTCATCCATTCAGATAAATTAAATTTTAAAATAGAATTAAATAGATAACTAAGCAAGAAATTGGACCCGAAACTTTATCTAATTAAAGATACTCCAATAACTGAAAATTACGACATTAATTGCTGTATCGACACGGAACTAAGCAGAGCAAGGGTAGCAGGCCTCAACTAGTGCAGTCATAGCAAGACTAATTAATAATAATGCAACAAACGATAAGCTAAATAAGCTATATTTGATCGCAAGAAAAACTTATTTCATTTCAAATTAAATTAGTGGCTTACATTTTATTTAAAGCAGCAAGTGTTTCCTGATCATATCGTACTTAGTGTTGCTTGAAATAAGTTAATTCCGTTGGGTTAAGTCAACATTCTAAATTCAAGAGAATATTTTCTTCCAATAAAATAGTAGGCTCAAGAAATTCTATTTTCTTGCATATAGACATTCTTTTTCTATGTGTATCGATCCTACATGTACTGCAATGGAAAACCTATGCTTGATAAGGAGGTTTACGAAGGAAGTCAAATCCCATATCACTAGTATCTGAACAAGCAACGTGTACAATGCCGATAAGAGCGAATTTAATCTAAAAATGTACTTTATAGCAGCTAAAGGTCAGAAAACCGTTGAAGGTGTTATGCAATCTTTGCACTCCGCAACGTATAGTTATACGGATGCATTGCAATTATTTTTGGTATTAAAGTAATTCACGAATACGTTTTCACTTCGGATTGCGCAATTTATTTTTAAAATTTACAAAAGTTTATATTTCTTCTTCGACGTTTAGAAACTTCACTGCTTGACTGAAAGATGTACCCTGCCGTTCAGTGAAGTTCGGTCATACAATAAAAATCTATTATATCACACTGTATACAATTATTAATACATAAAATTAGAAAAATATTAAGCATACACTCTTTTCTAAGCGATTAAAGCCATAAATTATTATGTAAAGTAGAAATATTGCGACAACCACAATAAAGTCCCTTTTATTATCATTCCAAGAATTTCTCGGAAGTGCCGATCTTTTGAAACGGGTCGTTTGGGGATTATTAACGAACAATACATTTAGGAAATATACCGCAGTATCATTCTTGTTTATTTATCACAAGCGTAAAGATATAAATTTGCTTCGTTTTACTGTTGAACGTGTGTTGGTGTGCATCTGTCGTTTTTGCGCGAAAGTTTTAAGAAAATTTACTTCAAAATGGCACGCGGCAAGCCTACCGGTGTAGAAAAACGTTCACGCATTATTACGCTGTTGGAAGAAGGATATTCGGGGCGACAAATTACTGAAAAAATAAATATGAGAAATTCAACAGTAAATGACATCATAAAGCGATATCGGACAACTGGAACTATAGAAAATCGTGTTCGTCCCGGAGCAACTAGGAAAACAACAAAAGCTGAAGATTTGAGAATTATATTATTAAGCAAACGCAATAGAAAATTAACAGCGCCACAAATAGCAGCCGAAGTCAATCGCGGCCGTGAAGAACAAGTTTCGGCGAGTACGGTAAAACGTCGACTTCAACAAGCGGACCTTCATGGACGCATTGCCATTCGAAAACCCTTATTACGTCGGGGCAACAGAGCAAAACGGCTACAGTGGACCCGTTCTCATCTAGATTGGTCGTTAGATCATTGGAAACACGTGCTTTGGAGTGACGAGTCAAAGTTTGAGGTTTTTGGGCAAAATCGACGAGTTTATGTCCGAAGATCTAAAACCGAAAAGTGATCCCGAACTGTATTGTGCCTACAGTGAAGCAAGGGCGTAGTTCTGTGTTAGTGTGGGGATGTTTCTCCTTTGCTGGGACGGGAGATTTATGCAGAGTGCAGGGTGTAATGAGGAAGGGAAATTATTTTGCAACACTCCAGAATCATGCAGTGCCATCAGGATTGCGTATAATAGGCCGTAACTTTACATTCATGCATGACAACGACCCAAAACACACTGCGTTAGTGTGTAAGAACTATCTAAAGGAGCAAGAAGAACAGCACACCCTGAAAGTAATGACATGGCCCCCACGAAGCCCAGATTTGAACCCGATAGAGTTGTTGTGGGATGAACTGGACAGGAGGATCCGAAAAATATGCCCAACTTCACAAGAACATTTACGGAATATTCCGCAACATGAACGGATTAATATTCCACAATCCGTTTTAACAAAACTTATCGAAAGAATGCCTAGAACAGTTCGAGCGGTGATTAACAGAAAAGGAGGTTTGTCCGATGAAAAAAAAAAATAATGTTCAGTATGTTATATTAGGCCAGAATAACTTTTTATTTATTTATTTTTGTCTTTTTTACCTGTACATACAATAAAATTGCATTTTGTTTTTAGTTCCGTTTGTTTCTGTAACCTTTTCATGTTTTTTACCGACCGACCGAACTTCTCTGAACGGCAGTGTATATAAGGAACCAAACAGTGTCCTTTTGATTGCTTCTTGGAGTAGGCATCGTGTTCTTCTAAAATTAGTGCTAGAAGGTAAAACTTTTTCAAAATTGCCTGTGGAAATGAAATCCGATTTTACGATGTAAAAACCAACATGCTTAGCTTAATGAACTGAGCGATGAAGACAGCACAGCGACGTCGTGTTGTCGACATGTTTTGAAAGGGAGACGAAAACAAGTTTCTGTCAACAAAATTAGAAAATCGGAATTTTTAATTAAAATTCCTTTCGAAATGGCGTCGAAGGGATTAAAGTGGAAAATATGCAATTGAAGTATTCAGCAGCATAAAAACACGTTATTTAATAATAATTATTTATTTTATGCTACAACATGAAAACGTCATATTGGCACCCTTAAATTCATTAAACCGGTATCTGTTGGTAGTAAATGAAGGAGCATGGCCCAACTTCTTTCTGATTTCTACACACACTTTCCCATCCAGAAAGAGGAATCGAATCACTGACGGATATTGTTCATTTTTCATGATTTCACAAATACGAAAATTCATTTTCTTTCCGAAATTGTAACCAAAGAATAGTACTCAGAGTTGGTAATGCAGATTTTGATACAAAGCGCCAAACACGGGTACTTCTCATTCCTTCCTCTTATTATTATTAGTTCTTGATAATCACCAGTACTAATAAGCAAATTTGCAACATCCGCATAATTAATAAGCAGATGTTTAAAACTTTCGACGCTATGACAACTGTCGTTAATAAAAATGTTGCATAATATTGGACCCAGCAAACTTCCTTGAGGAATACCGTTGCATAGAAATAATCTCTGAACCGCTATCACTTAAGCCTACTAATGGGTGTCCCAGCAGAAACTTGGGAATTTAAAGTCTGAATAAAATTCTTAGTTTTTAGAAATTTATTAACAATTATCAATACAAAGTAGAAATTACGTGATAAATGTCCTTCGCGACTCCTTCTGCGTATGGTAATTCCCATAAAGGAAGAAGTCTGCTGGTGTTAAATAGCACGATCTTGAGGGTTGGGTCATCATTTCGGGAAATTACACAGCCAGGAATAATAAATAGAAAAACAATAAATTTACAGTTTCTCCAGCAGTGTGGCAAGTAGCGCCATATTGTTCGAAGAAAAAGTTATCGAGGTCCATATCTTCCAGAAGAGGCCATAAAAAGTTAGCCAACATATCCCAATATCGTTACCCATTCACAGTAACTGTTTCCCCACTCCAATTTTCAAAAAAAGTAAGGTCCAAGCACACCTAGGAACGAAAATCCGCACCAAAACGGTTACACGACGAGTATACAATGGTCTCGCCATAATCGCTCCGGGATTTTCGCGTCCCCAAAAGCGATAACTTCGTTTATTAATGTGACCACCGATGTGAAAATGGGCTTCGTCGTTGAATAATGTTCGTTTAAAAAATTCGTTGTCAACTGTAGTCTGCCCCAACATCCAATCGGCAAACCTACGGCTGTTTTGATGGTCCATAAGCTACAATTCTTGCGTCAACTGAATCTTGGTCATTTAGATGAAGGTTTTCTATCATAATTTATTACAGGGACGATTCCGAAATATCCAATTGCTGTGACCGATGACAAATTGAGGTCTTTACGTTGTCGAACAAAAACAACATGAAATCGACGAATAATTAAATAAATTAATTAAATAAATTTCGTCATAAGTTCGGACAATTTTTATAGCTTATATCTTCTTGAAGATGAAACTTAGGGCTTTCTAGATTTTTTAATATAAACCTTCAAAGTGGCAGCGTTTGCAAATAATGTAAAATCAAATCCCCAGATTCATGCTGGGACATCTTCTCCCAGAAAAATAGCATTCTAACAAATATGTGGCCCGTCCAGAATACTATAATATGCTTCTGGCTTATGCAAGAGAATATAGTGATCTACGCTACTAAAGGCTTTATGCAGCTCCAGAAATAATCCGCAGGCTAATCTCTAATTCTCTTCTATTGACAAAATTCCATCCGTAAATTGGAAAAGGGCTATTTCGACGGCTCTCCCCTTAGTGAAAGTATGTTAAAATTTAAGAGATTGGAAATATTCAAGAATTAAGGAATTTGGTTAAATATTCAAAGATCTTCGAAAATATTTACACAAAATCTCTGAAGCTGTTGAAAAACATTTAAAACAATTTTTCGACATATCTAAATATTCGTGTTATGTTAATGGAAGCGTAGATGAAAGATCGTGGAAAACTTTTAGAATTTTGTTTTGCAAGAGACGCCTTTGTAAAAAATTCGCTATTATGCATTGTTCATGGTGAAAGCAATTCCTGTTTTCAATACTTATATTGGCTACCATTATTGCAATAATTACATAGCACAATTAATTTAATGATTATTCACAATTATATCAATAATTACGTTGCAGTATGTAGTGTATAGGACATTTCGTAAACGTTACACATTTTTTTTTTATATAAATATAAATAACTCCAGAAAGAAAAATAGAACAGAAAATAAGCGAGTTTATTTGTTTTCAATGATTTTAATTATTATTATTATTGGTAATACTAACAATGAATTTAGGCTATCGCCATGCATAGACGCACGTTTCGCCGTTATATGGCTCGTCAGTGTGCCTTTGTGGAAGGTGGTAGCCAATCGACAATTTGGCACGAAGATCGTAAATACATGTATGGATGTGCTATCTAGTTAAAGATATCTTCCTTTGTAATTATTATTATTATCTCTTCCATACATCTGCTATAGTTTCCGAGATATTTACGAAAATGTTAAAATCATGCGAATTTTTAGAGGGAGCTGTTCCCAAAATCAGGCGACGCAACCGCTAAAAAATTAAATTTTCGTGTTGCCGGTGTTCCCTTGTGAGATAAGCAGTGGTCTATTGTGAGGCCGGTTAATTTGTCCTGATTCTTTTATCGACATTGCCTACTTTAAACGCCAATTCATTCAGTTACTTTCCGTGTTGTTCGTACGGTTTATGTAACTCACTGATTTCATATCGCGTAGCCCGACAATTAACAAAAGAGAATCGGCGTGGGTTTCTCGTTTGTTTCCTTCAAACAATTGTACGTGGCCGTACCCACGCATTGGCTTGATACAATTGTCAATATCGCTTGACAACCCATCGGTTTTATAAAATATCCAATATACTGTGCGCCCCAGAATTACGGAATAAATTCGTTAAATTTGAAACAATTTGCTTTTCGAAGAAAAGCTGCAGCAGGTGTATTTTAAAAAAAATTTAAAAGCTAACATTTTTCATCAATTTTAAGTTTCTCATACTTTTGGTTTATGTAGTGACGACTCCCATTAAAATGTTGATACCTCTTAATAGAAAGTTCGAATAAAAGTGATTTAAAGTGTGGAAAACATAAATTTTATTAATAATAAAAAGCAGAAATAAATGCTGGTACTCAAGAAATTAAAAGATTATTTCCTTTAAATCAAATGTTTAAAAATCATAACAAAAAGTAAAGATAAGTTTATGCAGATTAAGCAAAAATAAAGAATAATTAGTTTTATATACTTTCATATGCCAAATACTCGTTATCTTTAATTTAAAAAAATGTTTTGAGAGTTAATTAATCGTAAGTATGGATCATTTAAGTGATTCTCAGCGCGAACAAATGTTAATTCTTGTTGGATGTGACGATAAAACTAGAAATCATCAAGAAGAGTATAATAATGCGAAATACCCAAATAGTGATATTGGCTAAACCACAATGAGTAAAACCAATTATACTCGTGTGCTACGAATTGTTGCGATACTTTTATGTTGTTTTCAAATAGTGTTGGGTAGTAATAATAGCCTTCTTTTCGTATGATAGCTTTAAAGCTCGTCATTATCTCATGAGCCTCCACATAAGTATGCAGAATTGTTTAAACCTTGGGGTTTTTGCCTGGTCAAAATGTTGGGGCGAAGGAGAAAAGAGAATAATAGTAACAATCACCTCTATCTGCTAAAATTATACAAACTAAAAAAAAAATGAATGCGATTAAACCCTGGTGGTCTGGACGCAAGCCACATCGGAGGGATGCGCCTCGGAGATTGGAGGTTTGGTGGGAGTTTTATGTAAAAAATAGTAACAATAATAGCGTTTTCTCTTTTTTTTTCCTTTTTTTTAAGCAATAATAAAAGATATATGTATATAACTTACGCCAGGATTGTATTATTTTGATAATTGTCTCATAAAACTAATTGTTTGTAAATTCCCTAAAGCTAATTGCAGATCTAATAAACAATGGTATATTGTGCAATACTATCACAAAATGTCCTGCTTTTCTTTTCTATTGGTAATATTTGCGGTTATTCTTGTATTATGAGTAACAAATTTAATTTGTCGCAATATCGATATAATCAGGAAGCATATGACTGTACCTGAGATTGCAAATTTTACTTGCAATATGAGAGCATCAATAAGGACTAAAATATTGCCATAATTTTCATAATAAAAACTCGAGAAACTCGAAGTAACATGAACAGCAAAGGGCCTAACTTAGATCCCGTTGGTACGCCAAATATAGAAAAGAATTAATTAATTAGTTCCTATACGACGACACAAACGATGTGTTACTACATTTCGCAATTAATTTGATGTAAATAGCGTCGCCATATTTAAATCAATCATTTTATCAGCGGTCCGGTCAAACCAGAGATAGCGAAAGCTTATCCTGAAAAATTGAAAAGCTGGCGTTATTGAATTTGTTATCGGTAACATTGGTGTTAGGCAAGCTAGTTCATTGGAACAATTAAAGAAAATTAAACACATTTCAAATGCAAGGCGTCCTAAGAAAATTAATGAAAATGTTCGAACAATTACAGCAGATAATGAAGAGTAGCAGCGATCAGTTTTATGTGTGTTAAAAATAGGAAAGTACAAATAAATAAATTGCTGATGCCGCAGTAGAGAAAATCCGCACTCGATTACTGAAGCGCACATATCCAACTCCTTCGTAAAGTTCTGGGCAGGGATAATTGATTCTTTCTTCTGTGACGAAACTCTCATGGGGCAGCGATTTTTGAGGGGTGCATTTTGCAGAAATTTTTCCATATTTGGCTTCGCCAAAGCGGTAGGCAAAGACCAATAGAGTGGTCCTCCCAGGTGCTCAAATCTTACACACCTATCGAAAATCTACGTTGACTTAGAAAATTTGAGAACTAGAATTAGGTACGAAATGAATCGAATTGGTGCTGACGTCATTCAGAATGTATCTAGATGTCGAGGGACCGATGGATAGCAACAATCATTTCATTTCTTGAATAATAGCATTTATCTTTGCATGTTTTCAAATGACTTACGTTGGAAAATTTTATTACGCGAGGCAGGGTAGAATTAAGCGCTGTGCGCAGGATCAAAAAATTTTCTTAGTGGGTCCGGTACACTTCCGAGTCACCATTCGCAATTGGGGTACAATTAACTGAGCTTCACCCTTTACAGCGAGGGGGTGATAATAACAAAGCCATGGAACGCTTTACACACACACTAAAAGGCTGCAAGCTGTAAAAAGTTTATACACCCCGTTGGGCCGTCACCACACTTTAAAAAAATTAAAGTTTTGATGGTACTACGTAAACAATTGAATAAAAATTAAAAAAATTATTATAAAAAAAAATTGAAAATGTTACTTGAAAACCAAAACTAGGGAGGAAGATTTAAAATTTAAGCAAATATTTTTATTAAAAAAAAAATAAAATTGACCTGCCCGAGTATTTCCGCCGAAAAATAAATTCCTTCCAATTTAATGAATTTATTCCGCGCAGTGTAAACGTATTAATGGACTATGTAAACAATAAGTGGCCTCAGCAGTTATGTTTGGTTGTGGATAACAGCCAACTAGACATGGGTAATTAGTAATTATTGTTGTTGCCAGATAAAATTAAGAAATTTACTGTACGGAACCAGATAAACACGGCGTCTATAATTACAGGCGAAATGATGATTGATGTCTAGTGATTTTCCACAATTAAGTAACGTGCACATGTTATTGATGGAAATATAATTTGGGTTACTCAGAAAAATGAATTTTTGTCACATTATAAGGATCGTTAATGTCAATGTTGGTCACGGAGAATTTTACCAAACCTTAAGTTTTGTTTAAAATTAAAGTAATTGATGCAAATGGAAGAATACTCTATGTTTAAGTAAATAACGTAATATAACTACGCAATTCCCATAAAAATCGAAGAAAATCCGGGTATCTTTATTAATTTTCATCATTATTTATTTGTCAATTTGCAGTACCGCGATACCCATGAACTGATGGATCTGGGGCAAATATTAAAGCTAAACATTCGTCACTTATTTACACCGTAATTTGCAAGTTCTTAGAAGAATGTGCGAGTTCGGTCGGTATTGATAGATATGTTTATTAGATGATGTCATACTTGTTGATATTGTTATTAATGTCCTTTTAAAATTAGAAGGAACGGTTTGCTGTTGGAAAATGTGACCAATAAAGACTGATTACGTGGATATTTTTAGTTCATGTTCATCGGTTCGGGTATTTTCTTTTTTTTTCGTCACTATCGCGCTAGAAAAACTCTAAAACAGCGAGAAATTTGATTTGTTTTATATATTTATGGTTTCTTGTAATAACGTTCTAACAGATATAAACTAATTACACATTGTTGTGGAACCAAGTATTGAATATTTGATCGTTTGCTTTAGTGTTTCACCTATTACTAAAGTTTTCCGTTTCACTAAATTAGCAGCGACTAGGCAAACTCGTGTTTTGCCGACTCTCGGGGAAACCAGTGTGCAACACGAATCCCCTCTCATGAAACGAATAAACACGAGTCTGTCTAATCTCTACTAATTTAGTGAAGCGCACAGAAAGTGGCAAACATGGTGACAAAAATGGTTGCCTTGTGCAGTAACGCACGCACGAACTCGTTTTACCATGTTTGAGGCCACTGTATGCAGCATGTTCAGCATCTTCAGTTCATCCAGTGTGTGCGGCCTACTTTTGTAAATCTTTCCTTTGGGGTAACCCCAAACGATAATAATCTAGAGACTTTAAATTGGGAGAACGTGAGGGCCATAATCCTTTAGAGATCAAAAAAAACTGGCGTAAGAGGCGCATATTTCATTAGATCTGTGGCAGGTGGCCTCGTCCTGCTGTAAGTAACAATCACGTTCATCGTTTTCAAGCAACGAAATAAATCGTGATACACAACGCTGCTCGTGTGATACGGCACATCGCACTCCAATTTTCTGACCGGTGATCAAATTCTTGTGTTTTGACTATTTACGTATCCGCTTACGTAAAACCACGCCTCTTCCGTGAAGAAAACCCGGTTAAGCTCTTCAATTCCACGGTTGTCGACGAATTTCCGGCCCTTTCAATTCCTGAACGCTTTCTGAGCACTACCACACGAAACCTGAGTGTGTGCTTATAGTCCCTCGAGCTTTTTGAAGGCGGATGCAGCAACCAGGGAACCACGGAAGCAGGCGATTAATCTCGTTATTGTTGAATTGTTTAGGCACCGCGGCGTCTGGAAGTTTCTCATGAAATTCGTCTATAACACGTGCATGTGAACGACTAGAAAAATACTGTTTAATAATGAAAATTCGTTGCTTTTGGGAAAACAACAACAATGGATTCCGCAATACTGGCGTCTGAATTTGAAATATTTGTAATTTTTTTTATTAATAAGTTTTAAATATTTCAAGAATAGGGTTTAATGAAAATAAATAGATAAACCAGCGACGTATTATTATTAACAATTATATCTATGTTGTCACTATGCACAAAAAGTATATGAAAATGTTGTATAAAATATTTTTTTTCATGACAATTATGACGAAACACAGAAAACAAGATATTGAAGGGAAATACAATTCTCAGAGAGTTTAACAATATGTACTACACAAAAGGAAATGTTATCAGCACAAACGTCACGTTGTATCAACATTAATATTTTTTTTATAATTACTTTGTTTATAACCAAAAAATAATGCTAAGATAGCTTAGCTTCCTCATGGTATTTGTTTATACTTCAAACTGAATTTAATTCTATAATCCTTAAAGTAGGGATAGATTAACGAATTGTATGTAAATGCGCTGATCTAAAATATTTTTGATATATTTTACGTGTTTTGTAAGCTTGATCTGATTTCCTGATTCTGGATATCCCGTCACTGTAACGCTGTAAACCGTTTCAAAATTCAGGCAATATCCCTTACTGGATTTGGAAATAAGCGAAGTGCGATGTCACGCTTCTTCCCACAGCATCGAACATCTTTTAAGCTTACTCAATGGTGCTTGTTTGGCAAAATGTAAGCTATGTAATACAATTGAATCGGTGAAAAGGTACAACTTAGTGAACGGAAGTTTTAAGAAAAACGCTTATGGCTTAGTGACCTTCAAACAAATACGCATCGTTTCTACCATCATTGGTGAAAACAAATGCTAAGATAAAAAGAAATTACAAAAAGGTGCAAGTCCATTATACAATGGACCATATGAAAATTTCTGGCTAAAATTCGTCGGTTTCTTTAGAGTCTTCCACGTATGTAGCTAATTTTTTAATGTGATCCATTTTATGCGATTTTATACGAAATGTGTGTGTTGAGAAACCATTGCTATAATTTTCTGCAACCATTACACCATCTTTGCAATAAGAGAATTGATAGAAACTGTTGATGTTGAATTAAATTTTCCTGTCTCTTGGTACACCTCTTTGTGAGGTTTCAACCGATGGGGTTGTTTTCTTGTAAAACCTGGGCCATCAGCTCTTGAAATTTATTGCACTTTTGCTATATGCAACATGAGACAACCATTTGTGTTTGCTGCTTGCAGAAGCTATAAGCTCCACATAGTAGTGTAAGCTATAAGCGTGATCGATTAATAATACCGAAGTCTCTATTGTAAAAACGACCTGAATCGTTCAAAAACAGACACATTCTTATAAAGATATTGTTTTTGCAGTCCCCCTACATCATCAGGTATGTATTCCTTTATATTCTGTGTACTATGTTGGGAATACAAGAAAATGCTAATTGTTAATTGACTTGAATAAAATAATGATCATGAACGCGTATTTTTTCTGGGGTAAGCATAGCATTAGTGCTTGTCTGTTTGCTTCATCTGTAAGGGTGGCATCAACCTTTAACAATTGCTGAATGCTGAATGAAAGACTTAATAAAGCTTTCTTGCAAATCATCTACCTTGCCCTTCCAATTAAAACGTTTTACGCTAATTCTTCTCCATTCATGGTTCTTTGAGGATGACGGATTTTAATAGCTTCTGCGTGAACAAATGCAAATCTTGTTCGTCCTTTGTTGCTAAACAATAAAATCTTTCAAACGCTTCAAACTGTTAACTCAACATATTATTATAACTAATCTCGAAGCATTTCAATCTGCAGTTACATAGAGCTCCAATAGATTTAGCGGCAACAATGTTACTCTTACAGAGACAGAATAATGCAATTACGACGCGGTTTCAACCCGGAAACCTAAATTCGTTAAAAGAAAGCAACGACCGCGGAAGTTATATTCAGTTTTCTCCTTCGGTGCCGTCATTCCTGATTTCTTACGCATCACGCAGCACATCAGAACGCATTCAGCCCAACGAATCTTGTGTTGCCTTGCTTCGCGAGAGGCGCGATTTGAACGCTTCATCGGTCCGAGTCTTTCATTTACATCTCGAATTGGCTCAGTTTCTGAAACCCGATGATTTCAGTGTTATTGCTCCTTAAGAAGAAAGCGTTCTTGAATTCGCCACGGCCAATTATATCAAGAAGTTTAACAAATTTCAGGCCAACAGATCCCCAAATCCCAACCTAATTTCATCGCACGGACCGTAGTAAACCTCTGTTTTTTCGAACTTTCGGTACTAGCAAAAGGTTCCAATTTAGCCCCAGCGCCAAAACATATCCCCACAGAAGACAAACTCCCTGACCTCATCAGATATAGCACCACTTCCATCTTCCAACAATCCAGACCATCTAAGCCAAATTTACCCAAGTTTGAACTTTCTGCTTTGAAAGCCCATTAAGAGTCGACAAAGGTGGATCTCAACACTGAAGACTCGATCTCACGCATTCAAAGGGAAATAACAGCCATCATCAAGCACTCTTCTACACCTGACGATATCCAAAAAAGCATCATTCTCAAAGGCTGTAAATAATGCTTAGCCAATTTGTTCGAATGCGCCGACAATAGGGCGGAGGAGGGTGGATTTTAGGCAAACCATAAAATTTGGTTTGATTTTATGGTTTGCCTAAAATTTTTTTTTTTTTTTTTTTTTTTTTTTTTTTTTTTTTCGGTGCCGTCATTCCTGATTTCTT
>CACRWG010004905.1:0-13545 GCA_902654985.2 Oryctes borbonicus
CTAATGTGGGGCATCATAGAAATCACGTGCGTTAAAATTTCAAAAGAAATTTGTTGGCTATATGTACTGGGAGTACATGCAACAATACAAATTAGGAGGATACGTATGGTTGGTTGCATAAAGAGCGAGTGACAGTTTCTTCATAAAAGTCCATAAAAGTACTTAGGACTATTTTTTATATATTTATTATAATTTCTTAAGGATTTATAGAAGAGATCTCTACTCATTTCTACTCATTACGCGTCATGATGTGACTTACGCAAGTACAGTTGTGAAGTCCAATACTGGTTTGTTTCTGCAACGATTTAAAAACAATCGAAATCGTTAGGGACATGCATTACAAAAATAGTTGGTCCAGTCTGACTTAGTTTGACATAATTTGGCGTGGAGATCTCGAAATTAAAAGAACAGTTTGCTAATAATTGCTCCAGTTTGAAGAGTATCACCTAGTGATCTGTTAGACGCACGCGCATTGATTTATTCATGTCTGTTATTTAGTTACGAATTAATTATTCCTTTAAGGTTATAGTAAATTTGTAATTTTATCTAAATATTTGCGTTTATTTCTGTTTTCACTTACCTCTTGTAGTATTTCAATGTAAAATGAATCTGTTGTTTGTAACTTTCAAGTAGAGGTAAGAGAAACATATTTTGTCCGGTACAATTGCAAGTAGAGCGGCACGACTAAGATTGTCGTATTTTACACGCGATGTAGTTACGTAAATAAGGCGACGGAATAGAGGGCCACCTAGGACGGGCCGGCTTGACCCATTGGTATTCGCAGTCCTTATGCAGCCGCATCGCGTGTTCAATATAAAATACGATACTTTAGCCGGTGCCGCTCTAATCGGCAAGCCACCAAGTGCGCCGGACAAAATATGTTTCTCCTATCTCAATCTATAAACCACCTGATAAACGTAAATAGAGACAACATGGAAATAACACAACCAGTAAATATGGCGCAAGCGTTCGTACAGTTAAATTGTTAAATCATTTACAAAATTTTAATTCGCACATGCCAAAGTTAATTCAAATTAACCTCTGATCAAACTATTATAAATCGGCTGCAGAAGCAAACCTATTAATCTTAGTATCTTTACTTAGCTTAAAAGTTTTGTGTTGTTTTTACATTGACAATATGGATAAGCCGTCATCTAGTAATCAAACTAATCAGATGGAATAGAGAGAGCGGTTCCTAAGCGAAATCTTGCAAAGTGAAAATAAAGATCTGTACATTTTAATGTTTCGACAAAGGACAAATATGCACAAAGGAAATCATAGACCTGTATTTTTTTAATGTGTCACAACAAAAGGTGTAGTTTCAAAACCGATTTTACATTCTGAATGAACATTGGGTGCCCAAGACCATCTGAATAAGTTTGTTTTGCTCCGTGCTTTGGAATCTAAAAGTGCAATTCAGCAATCAGACAACAGAAGAGAATTTGCCAACTATATTAAAGGTAAAATCGCCAGTCTTTGGCCAGAACTTAAACTAGTGCATGGACAACCAAGGTGTAGTCAAAGTTAGGGCTCCATAGAACATGCCGATCAAGGCGTCGATAATATGATTGGTCGGGGGATTGGGATCATATTCGAGATGAGGATGGCCTACGAAAACTTGAACATAATTTAATCAACAATGATACAGACGATGACAACGACTCCGGAAATAACATCGATAATGACGATGGTGAAAATTTTGCAAAGCGAACTAAAACAAATTAAAGCTACCTCTGACAAATCGCCACCGCTAGCCAATGTTTGAGACACCAATTCCTGATGTAGATAAAGGCAGGGAAGACCTAAGAAATGTTGTTGGCTTTGTTCTTGAAATAAATGACGATGGCCTATACAAAATTGGTGACAAGTACGGAATAATGTAGAAACTTTATTGCAGGTTGGTTAACTTAATTATTCTTTTCACTGCTAAACTCTTTTATTTCCAAACTGATAAACATAAGTAAATTGGTCATAACCGAATTTGAGAATTGTACCCAACAATTTTTACAAGATGGTGAAGTCCACCAGCACGTTGAAATCTAATTAAAGAGTGCAGCTACAAAACATTTAATTAGAACGGGACAACATTTTGTGAGGTGCCTTTATACCATGAAATAGGTCTCAATGTAAGAAAAAAATGATATGCAATTCCAAATGCTACCAGAGTACATCTTGCAAAAATGAATAAAAAATTCGGGTACTGGAACTACTTGAACATATTTCCACAAATGTTTTTATAATTAAACTGTAAACTTGATTTAAACAAATATTGTCTTTTTTTTTGCTCTTAATTTATAATAATAATTTCTTAGCAAAATGTATAGAAAGAAATTACACTTTTCGTACGGAAATCAATAATTCATATTCGATATTAGTTATACGCAACAGTTTTTTAGAACTGTTGGAATTTATGCAACCAAGGATACGTACGGCCTCTTAAACGACCAACTAACAAATTTTGGGCTAAACGAACTAACTACCACATAATGAAATGAATTAAGCTTACTAGAGATTGTGAAAAGAACAAGAGATAAAGTTGTGCATACACTCCAAAATATACTAAAATTTACCTGTATGGATGCTTCAAGCAGCCATAAGCGTCCCGATATCTGCCGTAGAGTGTACCGTAGGAGACACCCAGCAGTTCCGCCGCCGTTTTCATTTCAAGATTTTTGTTCTTAATGGCATCCATTACGCGCTTCGTAAACGGTTCCTCCCAAAACTGCTGTCTTCGACCAGTATTTAGGTAGTCGTTCATTTTGATAACGTCCGGCCATTCCTTTTCGAGCGCTGTTAGTAATGATGGTGTATTATTATTTGCCGATGAAGTTGTCGTCGTCGTCGTCGTCGTCGTCGTCGTCGTCGAAGGTATCGTCTTTGTCATGGAATTTAGAATTTTAACCGAGGGTTCACTTTTTACATCTCCAGTGGCAATAGGATCAACATCTTCCATTATAACATCATCGTCATGGGCCTACAACGAATACACAACGATATAATTTAATATGAATACGGTACGAATTATAGATTCTACAATGACAAAAGAAAAAGTTTCAGATGGTGTGTTAAGCATATTCTGATAGTTAAGATCTACCGTCTATTCTAATATACATACATACAAGCTTATGCCAAGCAGAAAAAACATTTGATTGTCAATTCTTTTGTCTCACTAATAGTTTTTCAGTGTCATTTTTTACTGAAATAGAGCGACTTAAATATCTCAACAATGGCATTGTTATAAAAAAACTGCAATGAATTATCCAAGGAATTATTAAGTTTAGAATCAGAGCATTATAAACACAAGAAAAGGAACTCTATTTAGATTTCATAGCTAAATGCGACTCCTTTAAGCATATGCAACAAATGCTGAAACGTGTGTTTGGTATTCACATCTCCGACCAAGATGATGGACTAAACGTCACCCAGAAATCATTCTCTCGCAATCATTCGCGAGCGTTGTACGTAGCGATAAAATTTGAACACATCATGGCTAGTAAAAACAATGATGGGTGTCGCTTACAAATTGTGAAGATCTAGCGCAATGTCGGCATAATACTGTGTTAGAGCGCACAAGAACCCCCGTACCATCGCAACAACTAACCAAGCGATTCTCGGAGTGGAGATGAGTTTCGTTGAGCAGTATACTCTATAAAGGAAGTGTTGTCGGTCCGCCATTTTGGAGGTATAAAAATGGTACCAAATAGTCGTCAACTTTAAATTACGAACTGAAATACAAAGTGTTCATACTGTAATAGAAACTTACTACTTATTTTAAGCTGCAAGTTGGACACCCCTGATTTAGAAGAATGATTTTAATTGAACATCACGGTAATGGTCATATCTTATTATTTTTAATAATGATCCTTATTATTATAACAGATAAACATGAATGCATCTTTACAACAATAAATAATAAAATAATTTTAAAAAGCAGCTGATATAACAAATGGCAAAATTTAGAAATGCCTGGTTTTCAATATGGCCATACATACAGCAGATACATATTAAACACACAAGAAGGCAACGAAATGTAACTTTTACAGCGTACATACAATTCAAATACATAAATGTAATAAAGTTGCTTCATAACTACTGGCAGAGCGCGTTCCTCTAGCCAAGAAAAACCCAGAGCCATGACAGAAACGCGGCGACCCTCAAGTCCGGACAAGAGGGAGATAATCCACTGTACCATTGTGCAACATTATAACTCAATAATCTTTCGAACAGGGTGGTGTAATAGTAGTAGGAAACCGTATATTCATATAATGTAATGAAATTACGAATGGAGTAGTTTACGCTTGAACATGTTAAACTATCTCAATGTTAACACACGATCGAATTTTTTAATGTCGTATATAAATCTGATGCAGGAATTTGGTAATTTCTGAATTCTATTTGTTGTAAGTATAACTAAGCACGAACGATACACAATATCAGGAAAATCGAAGTGAGTAAGAACAAACGCAGTATACAGAGCTTTTTAGCACTTAGTGACAGATGAGCATAAAGTTTCTTTCAAGTTGGAATAAGCTTTTCTAATACAATGACCGACATGTTTTTTAAATAGAGTCTATACGTAGTCCCAGGTTTCGCACTGTTCTACAGTATTGTAAATGAGTACAGATAATACTAAGACGCAAATTTTGTTTTGTGATTACGGCAATCTTCTTAACATTTGTTGTATGGATGCTGACAAGATCAGTATTTATAATGTGGTTGCTAGTAACAGTGTGGTAGCACGACAAAAAATATATTTGCGTGTCATCAGCGTGAAGATGATAATAGTAGTACGGTAGGGATGGATGTGTATTCAGTGTGGAAGGAAAGTAACGGATAAATTGATTATCTCTGTTAATATTTATTTTTTCTTAAAAAATCTAGAAGGGGTGTATCGATTTCAATTATTTTACTTTATACTAAATCGTTGTCATCTTGTTATGTCATTTGTTTTTAAAGTTATGACGTCATCAAATGTCTTTTTAAATGACAACTTATATTTTGTATTATTAATTTCGGTAGTACCTTTTATTCCGTTTTCAACGGTATAAAATTATCAGTTTTATGTTATACTTCGAATATTAGTATACAAAGAAACTAAATTTAATGACCAGAAAAAAAACTTTAACAATAAAATTAATTATAAAAATAAGCACATAAACAACAGTTTTTATTTCACTATACTAGATGTTCAAAATGACGAGCCTGTACCATTTGGCAATACCCAAAGCGATTATAAAATTCATTTCTGACATTTTGAAGAGTTTGAGGTGATATTAATGTAATCTCGTGTCGAATTCTTTGCTTAAGATCTTCTAAAGTATGTGGTCGATTTTTATACATTTTATTTTTTAAGTACCCCTACAGAAAGAAGTCTAAAGGCGTCAAATCGGGAGACTTAGCCGGCTATTCCATCGACCCTCCTCTTCCAATCCATCTTCCTGGAAGTACTTGGTCCAAATAGCGTCGAACATTATTTGCATAATGAGGCAGAGCGCCATCATGTTGTAGCTAAACGCTATTGTTTCGTAGTTTGAGATTTTTTGCATTGAGAAATAATGCAGCTATCAGTTCCAACTGTAAAAATTGCAGGTATTTTCCTCTAGTTAAATTATTTGCAAAAAAGAATGGACCTATAATTTGGTTGCCAATAATTCCAGTCCATACAGTAACATTCTGAGAATACTGAGTATGAATTTCCGGTATCCAATAAGGATTTTCCTTAGTTCAATATCTCCAATTTTGTCTATTGACCGTTCCGTTTATACAAAATGTTTCTTCCTTCTAAAATAAAACACTGGGAAAACAGTGGATCGCGATTACAACTTTTCATCATTTGTTCACAGAATTCTCGTCTATGACCAAAGTCATTGTTTGATGTAATAATACTTGAATTTCGCGCCATTACAATTTCCTGTTATATTTTGGAATTATTGGCGCTATCTATAACGTTTTTCATGTAGTTTTTTTTTTATGTAGTACCTGTACTTATTGTAAAAAACAACGCAAGAGATATCGTGCAATAAAAAATAGTGACAAAACAAGCACCAGTGTAGTTTTACATATCGAATAGGCATAGTGAGGTGTTAAATTCATTCGCAAAACACAACAAAACAGAAAAATACAGTCCACGCACAAACATGTTGGTCCTTCGAGGCGGATAGCAGCCCTTTTCGGCACCTTACGTACAACAAACAACGCAAGAGAAGCAGGAAAACGGATATCAGTGAGTTGCGTCATTTATACATATTACTTTTATCCACACATTCAAAGAATTTCTCGTCCTAACCACACATTTTGCATTCCCGCCTTTTTCCTTTCATCGAACACGTGCTTGTTAATTTTAACTGTCAATCTCTAGTTATTTTCAGTAAACTTTTCGAAATGCACATCGCATTTGTGTACAATTTTGTATGGTATTTTGTTCGTTATGGCAGAAGAACAAATAAAAGCAGCACGTAGAGGGCAATTGAAAGCTCAACTCACACGCTTTTCAAAATTCATTTTAGAAACTAGTAATCATACTAGAATTACCGAACTTACTACGCGTATGCAAAATTTAGAAACATGTTTCAACAGTTTTGACGATATACAAAGCCAAATTGAACCACTAGATTCGTCTACGAATCAAGAATCAGAGAGGTTGGAGTTCGAAAACTTGTTTTATGTGGAAATATCCAAAACTAAAGATATCATTACTAATTATAGTCATAGTAATTCAACAATATCAGCGACATCAAATAACTTGAGTACGAGTGATAACAATCCTCCAATAAACGTAAAACTACCACAGTTAGTAATTTCAGAATTTTATGGTAGTTATGACAAATGGGTGCAATTTCACGACACCTTCCGTACTCTTATTCACGATAACAGTAGTTTGTCAAATATACAAAAATATTATTGCTTACAATCTTCCTTAAAAGGTGAAGCGGCAAAGGTGATAAGCTCGCTAGAAATCTCAGATAGCAATTATGCTACAGCCTGGAAGCTAGTAAAGGAACGATTCGAAAACAAAAAGTTCATAGCCAAATCGCACATTAAACACATTTTTGATCTAGCATCCATTAGTAAAGAATCGTATTCATCATTACGGTCATTTTTAGACAATTTTTTAAATCATTATCGCGCTTTAAGGAATCTCAACGAACCTGTTGACAGTTGGAGTACACTTTTAATGTATTTACTTTGTTCCAAACTTGACATAAATACTGAACGTGAATGGGAAATTGCATCACTAAATGAAAAATCACCAAATATTCAGCGTTTTATAAAATTTTTAACCGATAGAGTCGCATTATTGGAATCCATAGATAAAGGTGTTCATTCTAATTCGGGAAAAGTTTAGTTACATACGATAAATGTTTGTACTGTGATCAGCAGCACAAAATATTACTAGTGACGGCTCGTTACGATACTGTACATAAAATAAACGCTTGCATTAATTGTTTGCGCAAGGGACATTTAGTAAACAATTGCAAAGGTAGTAAATGTAAAATTTGCTGACAAAAGCATAATACGTTGCTACATTTTGCATGAGAAAATACCCAGAAATCTGATGTAGTTCAAAAATTAGCGCTTAAACCTAGTAATAACATCACAGCAAATTCTGTAGGCACACCAACTATCCCCCATGTGTTTGTAATATTTATATTTTTGTATTATTGTCAGGTACAACCTGCCAAGGGGGCGGCATGTTTGATGTAATAATTAGAGCCGTGTGGATTTTAAGTATGACTCATTCACTGCATCGCCGTAAGATGTATTCCATAGAACTCCAAAACTAACTAGATAGCGAGGCAATCCTATGCAAATAAGTGAAATAATATAATGTTTTTCGATAATTATATTAGTTAATTTATTTATCGCTACTTATCGTACATATCAGTTTCTCTGAATGTATATAAATAAACTATTTATGATTTTATTTAAATTTCAGAGAATAAGGTGCAGTTTGTGTTAATAATTAAAGTTTGTTCTAAATGTTCATCGGTGAAACTTGTCCGTTTAGACGTCAATATCTCTTTAAATATTGAAAAGGAGCGTTCTACATCACAACTCGTTACGGGCGCATAATTAAAATGCGGCAAAAGTAAATTATATTTTTCAAATAGATTTCGATCTAATATTGTTCCTTCATAGAACTGTCTTAATATAACTAGGTCGGGATTTCTTTCGAAAACTTTGCATACCTTTTCTTTAAGACGATGTCCAAAATTGCCTTCAATACTACACAAATTGGATATAATCGCATTTAAGGAAGTTATAGCATTACATAATTGAATGTTACGTTGTTCAAAGTATGTTATAGTATCTATTAAATGTTTGAAATTGATGTTTATAAAATTCAGTTGCGTTTCTAATGTGGAATTTTGCAATAATTCTTTGCATTGCTCAATGCAACGAGCATCATTTGGTAAAAGAAATACAAAATTTTTGAGGCTTTGAAAATTTTTGGAATAAAATATACATGCTTCGATCCAAGAACCCCATCGCGTTAATACAGGAACGGGGGGCAAAGGTAAAGTGGGATACTGTTCCTTATGGAGAGACACACGTGAAGGTGCTTTACGCAAAATTTGTTTAAACAAAGCTATTACTTTATCTACCTCTGGAAACTCATTCCGAATAAACTCACAAATTCTGTGCAGTGCATGGGCCACACAAGTTATATGTAACATGTTTGGATAAATATTCTTTAATAATTTTCCAGCCTTTAGCATATATGCCGCTGCATCGCTAACAAATAATAGAACCCTGTGTGTTTGATTTTGGTCAAATTGAAGAATATTTTGTAGGCTTTCATTAATAATGTCTCTTATAGTTTCAGCATTAACCTGATGCGTTATCTTGGAAGTTATTAGATGAGGTGTGGAAGGCGTATTTGGATGCAAAATACCTACTATTACATTTGTTACACAACGACCTGTTATATCGACTGTTTCATCAGCACTGATCCACACATACTGGTTAGAAATATTCAATTTAATTTGTTGTATAACATTTGTGTAACATTTTGTTAGATATTGTCTCCGTATTGTTGAAGGATCAGGAATATGTTTATTTGTATATGTTTCTAGAAATGTTTTTAATTTAGGGTTTCGCAGTTTATTTAAGGGAATGTTAGAAGCAACAAATGCTTCACAGAGGTCTTCATAAAACCTATCAGGTGAAACATTTTGCTTATGTTTTGCGGTGTTTATATGTTGTGTAACATGCCACTTTTGCTCGCACTTTACAGTTTTTGAACAAATATTACACCTTATTTCCCTATCACTAACAATCGACAGATATTCTGTACGGTCAGAAATCCAACTTTCCATTAACTTGCGGTTGTTATTCATACTATCCATATTAATATAAAACTAGGAATGTCCAAAAAGGAAAACGACAGAGAAACAAGTTCAGAAAGAGCGAAATAAAAGTGTATTCTAAAATGAATGTGAACTCCTGACTATAAATATATTTATACGAGGAAATATATATCTACAATACAATTTAAATTCCAAATAATAATATCCAATATAAACTACATATAATTTACAGAACATACGAAAACAAATACAATACGAAAAGAATGCAAGATCAGAAAGACTCTAAATTCGCATTACAAATGCAGATATATTCTTCAAAATAAATCTACTTGTACTTACTGCTTAGGTATATATGTCCAAATACTGAACAAAAAAAACAAGTATGTATAAGTAAATATGTTAGTTAAAGATGGAGTACTTTTTAATTTTTTTCACTAATGTTAAATGTATGTACATAGATTTTATCAATAGTGAATTGTGCATTACACATATTTTAAGTTTGAAACCACAAGTTAGCGTAGTATTAATTAAAATTGATTGCAAAATAGTAAAATACGTTAACGTTGAGCTTATGTGTAGTTATGTGTTGAGCTATATGTAGAGTTAGATATCTGGTCGATTTATAATATCTATCTATATCGGATATCAGTAGTGCGAGTGATGAGTCATACCTAAAATCCACACGGCTCTAGTAATAATATTTGAATTTCGCGCCATTACAATTTCCTGTTATATTTTGGAATTATTGGCGCTATCTGTAAGGTGTTTCATGTAGTTTCTTTTTTTATGTAGTAACTGTATTCATTGTAAAAAACAACGCAAGAGATATCGTGCAATAAAAAATAGTAACAAAACAAGCACCAGTGTAGTTTTACACATCAAATAGGCATACTGAGGTGTTAAATTTATTCGCAAAACACAACAAAACAAAAAAATACAGTCCACGCACAAACAGTCATCTTCTGCCAATTCTTGAACCAATTGTAGCTTATATGGGTGAGGTTTTTGAACTTCAAACATTTTAAAACCGAAGTGTGGCTTACATTGTAATCCAAAGCAATGTTTCTGCTAGTTGAATGTGGATTATTTTCAATTTCTAAAAGCACGTCAAGTTGTGCATCTTCATTTAATGCCAACGTCCACTTTTTGGAAGATTCTTTACATTGCCGTGTTCTCTAAATTTGTTTTCGATTCTACTAACTGTAGATTGACTTATGGGCCGCCACACTTCTTGATGTGATCTGGAACTCTGTCACCATAACCGATCATCATTAACACTTCAATTCTTTGTTTCTCGCTTAATCGTGCCAATTTTATAGATAAACGAGCTAAAGGTAAAATCTACTTTACAATAAGCAAATGATAATAATTTTATTGCTTACTTGCTACATTAACTGCGTTTAATTAATTTTTGATATTCGAACTTTGACACTGTTTTTCTCAATTTTTTTTCAATTGTAACATATTGATAATTTTATACCATTGAAAAGGGAATAAAAAGTACTACTGAAATCAATAATAAAAATATAAGTTGTAATTAAAAAAAAAAATTGATGACGCCATTACTTTAAAAACAAATGACGTAATAAGATGACAACGAGGTAGGATAAAGTAAAATAATTGAAATCGCTACAGTCGCCCTTTGAGATTTTTTTCAAAAAATAAATACTAACAAAGATAGTGAATTTATCCGTTATTTTCCTTCCATGCAGTATGTATAGGATAGGTTACCTAGAACTACATCGATCGATATGTGAATGTACATAGCAGTACACGAAAGCGGATATGTGCTATTGAACTGAAATATTTTTAATGGTCTGACCCTTCCGGTTATACCGGAAATAACTGTCTACCTTACTATTTTAAATAGAACACTCTATATATTGTTACATTTTTGGATTCCTAATTCCATTTTAAGGTTTATTCGATAGAACTTCTAACCATATTACATGCAGAGCTGCTTCGTTACATGTCGGCACTTCCCGGCCTTCTATGCCGTGTGCTATGTGTAATACGTATCGCAGTGCGAAGTTGATAAGTATTGGAATTGAATGGAAAGCATTAAAAATGTTGAAAATGCGTAGAAATGCATCAACTTGTCTGTTTGCTAACAGGGTAATCACGTATTTATGGAAATTTCCAGACTTATAATATATAATGGTAAAGAAATCAGTTTGCGATAAAAGTTTATTACGTTGGTAACCATATATGTGCAGGCACCATGTAAATAGCGCAACATACAAATCTAAAAAAAAAACGGAAGGAGACCGTCTAAAGAATTTGTACGTGATTTAACGATGATGTTTAAGTGCACGCAATATACCGTTTGCAAAAAACGGACAAAAAATGTTTCGTCAGCTTTGGAAGAAATGGAATCCACCGTAGGAACTACCAAGTCCGCAGATGCTACGTAGGTTAGTTAGAACACTAGACAACATTGAAATTTCACCAAAGCAAAGTGTTAATGATGGTTACCGATGCTGCCACGGTTATGCTTTGCACAGGTCATTTATTCAAAGCTGTTCAACCGAATTTGCTGCACATAACATGTCTGCTTCATACTTTATCTTGTACCTTGTAACAGACACTATACGAAAATGTTATCCCGATGTGGATCAACTAGTAGCACAGACGAAAGCGGTTTTTCTCAAATCACCGAAACGTATTTCGGCTATTTCATTCACAGTGTCCTGACATACCGGAACCGCCGCAGCCGATTCTTACACGATGGTTAGAAGCAGATTTAAAAACTATTAACGACAATTACGTTCCAGTAGCCGACGCAATAAAAAAATTGCAAAACACTGTGTTGTCCTTACGGGATTCCTGTGAAATTGTTAACCACGTACAAACAGTGCTACATATTTTAGATGACAGAAGAAGTGTTTCAGTCAGAGAAAAATTAATACTATATTATTTTTCTAGATTACGCCACCTTTTTAACAAGTATTGCGGAAGTTATACAAATTCAAAGGCCACTTTAAGTACGCGAGAACGATCTTTTTCTGTGTATAAGCAGATATATACGCCGCAACGGACGGATCTCAAAGAGACTACTGTAGAAACGTATACTATGATACAGGTGATGAAGGTCTCACTTCCGCATTTCTTTTCGGTAAGTTGTTTACTATATTATGGTTGCGTTTTCATAAATTCTGTTATTGTTTTTTGTTTTCTAAATAACGCGCATGTTTATTTCGGTTAACCCAACACAGTGACGCTACTGCTAAGCAATCGACTAGTTGCGCTCTAGTTATGACCATTAGGAAACAATCCAGCATTAATGAAAGGTTGAATTTTTCCGTTTTAAATACGCGGGGTGTGAATTGCTTCAGTTATGAGAATTGCGCTTGTTTGGGAGTCCATTCCTTGTAAATTTTTCTTCATTTATTCAGATAATGTAGTCCAAAAATAATTCGTGGTATTGAGACCATATTAAAATAAATTCCTAGGAACTATGTTTTTTAATTTTTACCTTGACCAATTCGAAGTTTTTCAAATTCTGTATTATTCGTTTAACTGTGTTTGGTGGCAATTTCTGTTTTTATGAATATCGAGCGGTAAAGGTATTGCCTGCTTTTGGTATCACTTTATTGCATTCTCCAACAAATTTAAATAATATTCGTTCGTTAATTTAAATGTGCTGGCATTGTTTATAATTAAAAACTAAGTGACATTTCATCAATTTTAGATTGTTTCGTAATGGTTGCGACTAATTTAGATATACAAAAGTTGAATGATATTTTTAAATACTATGCAAGCCTTGGCGGGAACCTTTTTATAATTGTGCTATAATACATACTTCCCGAAATATTTTGGAAAGTATCAATTTTAGATAAATATGACATTTTTGTTGTATTTTTATAACAATAATTTAATAAGACGGAGAAAGGTAAGTAGTTGTATTTAAGAAAAATTAAGGTAGGTGACACTTTTTCCACGTGAAATTTTAAGCGTAATTTTCGGAAATATTTAAAAAAAGTATTCGGATTCTAATACTACCCTATACGGTCAACAGTTCTGCAAAACTTTCCAAATTAAACACTTTCACAGTTATGAAGGTTCACCATGCACTTATCCATCTATCAAAAATTATCAAAAAAGCCAAATATTTCAAATATGGTTAGAAATAGTGACATACTTGTATCCAACAACCTTAAAATCGAATTAAGAATTAAAACGCTTTATAAACAACACATAAGTATCGGCACCCTCCGCACCACACAAGTTTAAT
>CACRWG010004906.1:0-13542 GCA_902654985.2 Oryctes borbonicus
TGCTTGCGGTAATCTAATTCAATAAAGTCTTAAAATAATAATAATAAAAAAATAACTACATTGCATTATTAACTGAGATATTTCCTTACTAAATCATAATATTAAGCATAAAACAATATAAACAATTGGTTGCAGTTGCGATGCTCGTAAATAACTCGTAAGGTAATGTATAATAAAGAGGAAAGCAGTCGGACAAATCATCTATCGTCAATGTTTCCATTTCCGCAGACCCTTGCGAACCTTTCAAAACAATTCACGCTCCGGAAATTGCAATAGCATCTTACGTGTCGAGATATTCTTCTGAAAGCACCCTATTAGTCGATATCCAGTGTATACACGTAAAAGGATCGTGTTACAAGACAATGTAACTTTAATACCTTTAAAAATTCATCGTTATTTATTATCGGAAAGCGGTACTACCGCAAGTAGGCTCTTGAAATGGTTATTGTAAACGACAAGTAGGCGACAAGTGAAGTAGGTTCGATAAAAGTGATTAAATGAAAAGTAGCAGGTTGTTAAAAGGTTAATGTTACTTGGACGCCTATGATGCATTAATTACGTTATTAATATTAATAGGTACCCAGCGGAGTAGTTGTTTTCTTTATTGCTGTATTTTTTTGCGTATTTATCTGATACAGAAAATAAAAGCCTCGATGTTTACTTCATTAAATATAGATTCAATTAGGCGCCAAGCAACGTTATTTCTATCATTTATAAACTTCAAGGCCGATGTAACAGTTATAATTACTGCCACACAGTACTGTCACATAGTAGGTCTAGGAATTTTAAATCAAATAATCACCATTCATTTAAATTAGTTAGTATTCTACGAGCAAAATAAATGTAAATGCAAAATAAACGTACGGTATAAAAGAGAATTGAAATAACTCAAAATCAGTTGATTTTAGAAGTAGGGAATCTGAATACAAGTTATTCCATAATCTCTGGAATCTAAAAAAACATCATTTCATTGATGACTTCCGGTATAACCGGAAGCAATACGAGTCTAAAAGTAATTTGTAATAATAGAACGGATGCGCTTATTGCCTGTTATAAATGTTCAGGATTAGACTAAGAAGTCTAACTAAAAACTTTTAATGAACGGGTTCCGTACATGCAATGTTGCTTGTCTAATCCGTAGAAAGCACAAGAACTGCTTTTTTAATTATTCCTATGTCTTCGTAAGTTAAACGATTATTTTCCTTTATAATTATTTAAAAAAAATGACTCGTGCGCAACAGTAATAAACTTTTCTTTTAATTGCATTTTTTTATATTCAGGAAAGTAGGAAATACTTTCGTATATTCTATGTCTCGTCTTAAATAAAGAGAAATTTTCGAGTTAATTTATTTCGACTGTTAAGCATTGTTTTGTACGGTTGCACAAACCGTAAACGTTTAATGATAATTGTTTACATAACTTCAAACGGAGAACTTTCAGAAATCTCCATTAATAATTTGCGGGTAACGTAATTACTTATTGAGCATCTACGTACGTATACGTGCTTATTTAAATACAATAATGACTTGACTTAACGCAGAAAGAAATGAATGTTAACTAACATATTTGTCCTACTTCAAATCACCGAAGACATTCGACCTGGCCAAAGTGCCTTCTTGTCCGCTTGAGTGTCCCAAATGTTTATGTGCGATATGCAATGATTTTCATTGATAAAATGTCCCATAACACTTACTCAGACAAATAATCTAAGTATTACGCCGACGTTAAAGAAATATTGATGAATCTCGTGCTAGATCTATAAAAAATAAATATTTTTTCTCTGAATATTTCGTTACTCACATCAACAAGTTAAAAGTGCTGTTTTATTGCGGCTCATATAGCATACTGCGTGTTTTATCTTACGTGGATGGATGTTGTATTTTCCTTGATTTAGGAGTTCGAGTTTAGTATCCCAAAATATGACTGTGGGAAGCCGACATGAGAGGGATGAAATTGCTGTAACACGTTTGCTTTGTATGTGGATTTACGGCATATTTATGCATGTACTTACATGTTTTCCCTAGATATACGACGAACACGTAAAATTTTGTACAAAAAGGACTACGATATAAAACTACGGAGGCAAATGTTTCTGTCTAGCTGTAAGTTCCACAGCTCTACAAGTAATTCTATATTTACGAAACACCATTCTTCTAGGTTTCTTTCCTTATTACTATTTTTTTCGGTCAATAACAACCAAAATTATTGATAATTGTGATCATTTTGCTGCTGATCCATTATATCTAGACCGGCGGTATTTAAAAATTTCCAAGTCTTAATAATTTTAAAAGTTGAAACTAACGAGCTTAACTACAAGTACAGTTCAGCTGATCATTGCCTTAATACACCGCTATGTTCTTTCTTCCATTAATAATATTCCGAACTATGTTCAATGAATTAGGTTTTTTCATATTGCAGAATTCTGTTGCTTTTCAACAAGCACATTTTCAATTATTGATTTTCTTGTATTAACATCTTGCATTGGAAATAATTAATTTTACTACTCCCGAATGTTCTACCATATACGTCCGAACTTACTTTGCAGTTGGAAACTATTAGTCCCAAGTGAAAAACTTTGGACATAGAACTTGTGAAACTTCGCAAATAAGTAACACTTCGAATTGCAACGGTATTGGGTAGTTTAACTGCAATTTATGCACCTACTAACAGACTTGCAGACTTTTCTATTCAGCACAAGCAGAAAGAAAAATTGATCGCGATTTCCATCCATAAAATTAAACTATAACACTGCGATTATTATAAAAATATTTTGATTGGTTTCGCCTAATCTGTGCACAACAGTTCTCGTTACAGTGCTGTATTTTACGCTCCGAATTCGTTTATATTTAATAAAACAGCATCCGCGGAAACTAATTGCGAATTTATTCGATCTAACCAATTCCGAACGGACACAAATCTAATGGATCGAGTGAAAGCATCAAAGTATTGCGCCAAATTGTAAATTATATATATAGCATAAAACATTTACGTTTTTGTTCTATTTATATATAAAATGCTTTCAATTCGATTGAATAATTTGTTAAAGTGGAAATTGGTAATATCTGTAGTTTATTCCAATCACGTAGATCACAAGTGAGATGTGCTCTCCACTGGAAGAACAAATGGTATTTTTTTGTAAAACGTTACGATCCAATGTATTTATTTTCGAGCGGATCTGTTCCGAATATTTATCGTTATTTAGACACTATATTGCATGTTCCGGTTTATATTGATGGTCTACCACCGAAAGTCGCTTGAGATAGCAACAACAGGGTTATCTTTCGTCAGAGGATATATTACAATAGCGACAGGCTTATTCACAAATTTTAAATCTCACTTATAGAAGCTAAGAAAAGCAGAAGATCACTTTTCAAGAAGATCCGGATACAGCAGAAGACATTCTATGCCATTTGTCAAACGACGATCATTCTTAATGCCTGCTAAATTGAAGGAAGTAGATCCTAAAGTAGTATTAATGTTCATCGAGAGCTTCCAATTATTCTAATTCAAATGACTAAAGATGCCATGGCCTACCTCAATAGTAACTAGTAATTTTCTTATCTAGCAATCGCTAACAGGTAATGCATACATACATTTATTCATATTGAGATAATAAAAGATGCTGAGTGCCCATTCTGATGTTCCCGTTACTTTTGTAATGTATTCAGCCACATATCTGAGAGTAAACGAAAGCGGTTTATATGCCTGAGCTAATAGCCAAGATAAATATTTGAGATCTATGCATGTAGGTACATGTGAGAAGATTCGGTCTATATTTTCTAAGCGTCCGCGTATTTTCCTTAGATGTATTTGACTGACCGGACGAAAGCGTTTCCCTATAATGGTTAATCATACACATAAAGAATCACAGTGAATAGTGGTAACAGCATTTTAATTACCGCATTTTATTAGTCCCTAAAATGTAACTGTTATATCATTAGCGACGTTACTGCGCTCAACGCAAAAAGGCAATCCATTACAATAGAAATTCGCAAATAGGGTAACATCACTGACTGACACCGGTATAAGATCGATTTAATAGCAAATAAATGTCACCTTCTTCCTAAATAAATGTTTGAATTAAAAACGAGGCCATAAAAGTAAGCCAAATATTACATCATATACATACAACGTGTCCCAACTAATACATGTGTAACGTGGGTAACTTTTATGTTACAGGTTCCTCGTAAAATTTTATTGTTTATAAAAGATTGCATTTTATTTGGAATCAATAAAGAACGCGATTCTCGCACACAGTGGATCTTCTCCATTACTTAAACGTATGCGCATGTAACATTGTCATCTTACTCATTTTAAATTCTATTTCGCACTGCTTCGCACTTAAATTACCTTCCACTGCAACAATGAACTATATTTATCAAATTGAAACCCGTTTATCAATATAATAAATACTCATTTGTTAAGTTACTTTGTGAGGAGGGAAGCAAACTAAAGACTTACATTAGACATTAATACATGTATTCTTCGTATCAATAAACTCAGTTATTGTATATAGTGTATATACGAAAGTCGTTTATTAAAATGATAAAATCTTTCGTTGTACAATATATATTTATGTACGATTTTCGTCCAGTACACGTATATAGAAGAGAATTTAGAGAACTTCAACATCTCGTACGCTCAATATAATTCTCTTGAGAAGTATCTCCGTCAGTTCACTTTATCTGCAGTAGACCCTCTCAAAAATAATGCTATGTATTCCTCTTATATTTTGTTCTCTTTCGGCTTAAATAAGTCTACCCATTACTTTCGGGCACGTCTTGCCTTCGCTCACAACTTAGTTAATATTGACGAGAGCAAAATAAGCTTACAAGTTTTTTCAGTTGCTGTGTCGATGAATTTGGCTATTGTTAATAGTTGGTAACGAATTACTTCTATTCGAAAAAAAAATGTAATTTCTTTATAGAATAGAAAAAATCAATAACGGGACATTAGTTGACAAGCTAAAGGCAAAAATTGTAGAAAAACGGCCGCATTTGAAGACAACGCATCGTTTCACACTTTAGTGGTTGCTGTGGCAAAAAAAAAAAAACAGGAATTGGGGTTCGGAATGAGACCTCCTACCCTATTCATCAGATCTGGACAATTATTTGGATGGATTAAAAAAGATGAGAGGACCGTTACAAGAAGATCATCTTGAGAAATAAAACTAAATTTGACCAAAGAAACTACGTGTTTCTGCGTTAGCCTCGAAACTTTTGTTATGACTAAAAAGATCTATCGCATCAACCTTATATTTAGTTTAAGTTTCGTGATCCATGTGAGTAAGTTTTGAATTGACAGCATAGCTTTTTGCGGAGACTTCAATGGTAGATCATTTCTACTCAGCAGGATACCAAATTAATTTCTGAGGTAGTTTCTTCATCACCTATTCGCTATTTTTCTCTTCATCCATTGCAGGTAGCGCTAATAGAATTCTCAAGTCTCCGATCTATTGTTCTGCGTAAGTTTTTACAAACACTTACAAGTAGCTTAGGTGTAGTGAAAGTAGTTCAGAGTCTTCCTTGCTGGTTTATAAGCAATTTCGTTGTCCTCCACGCTCCTGTATTCTGGAACCCACACTGCTGTGTTTATCTACAGCAGAGTGTTATCTGGCGAGATGGCTATGTACTCATCACTGTGCATTACAAACGTAATTAACTCTACTATAAGTTTCATCATATTTCGCTATGTATTGTAGAAAACGAAATGACCATTAGTGTATTGTGGAGAATAACCCATATAATGCATTTTTAAGTATTTTTGAAAAGAAATTCTAGCTACGAGTTAAATTGTGGCCATTGTCTGAATAAAAGTTACATTCTAAGGCTTCACTATTATTTTCTATGCCGAGAAAATCGCAAAAGATTTGCATTTTACCTTGCTGCATGTGCACCTTTTAGTAAATGTCATTCACTGTACCGTGCGTGCAATCAATTGTGCAAACGCATCGAACAATACGTTTTATATACTCGGCTATGAAATTGCAAAACGCCTACTTGCATCAGCCTCTAATCCAGTGTAGCCTACTAATTCTGCTAATACCTGAATCCCAGTTATTAAATCTTACAAGTACGGCGAATTGCAACCGACGCGATGGTTATGAAATCTCATGGTTTTTGAAATATTTCATTTGTTATCATGAGAAAGCTTCTATTAGTACGTTTTCTGTTGACCGTAATAAGTGCATTATATTCAAATTCGTATGGTTCTTTAAGCGTGTGTCGTATAATGCAATAGTCACGATAAATGCGGCGATGGTGTTGGATTTGTTTTCGCAACGGTAATTAAATTTACTTTTATATCGTGATGTAAAAGCGTAAAACGCGGTAATAATAAGGGGGAAGCTACGGCCACTATCTGATATGTATGGGTAATGATAGCTAAAGGAGGAAATATACACAAGCGTGGCATTGCTATTTTCGAAACTTCTATAACGACAGTGTCTGGAAATAGGTGACGGTAAGTTCCAGACATCACCTTAGATAAATATGCCGCACATAATTCTATGCCCTGAAATTCTTGGTGTTTGTTTTATTTTTCCTAAAGAGATGGCGAATGAAGTAACCCGATCATTTAATTAAGTTGGATTTAATGAATATTAAGCGATTTTTTGTTTTATAGGTTGAATAATTTAGAAGTATGACAAAAATACTCTCAAAAAAAGTTCTCTAGTATCGCCAAGAGAAATGCTATCCGCTTTTTTTGTTTACATTTCCTTGTCTTCCATGCGGCAGATGCCGAGGAGTAAGTGGTGCTTATTAAGAATCGTAAATAAATAATTAATAATAACTGCTGTATGTTGTAAATAGTTAACGTTTATCTTTATGGTGAGTTGTTTTTCTAGTTTGTTACGACAACACATTTCGATTCATTTCTATTTCTAACGCGGCACCTACTGTTTACTGACTGCATCAACAAAAATACTTTTATAGTAAATTATTTTATACAAGCTAGCAAACTATGTCTAAAGTTTCGATGTTAGCGCATACGAAAGGTGGTGTGATATAAAGGGTGTTAAAAAGGAGGGTCTAACCTTTAATGGTGTAGCATGGCGCAAACTATGAAGAAAAATTTTAACGAATATGAGTCCGCAAATAGACGGTTTCCTATGTTTGCATTTTTCTGCTTATCCCTTCAAGGTATGTGAAATCTCATTTAACATCCTGTATAGCAAAAATAAAATAAATTATTCGTTTACAATTTTTCGGTTAAGACCAGTAACTTGTTTGATTTACGGTGGCTTTAAAGAGCCGATGTTTAGTTAAATCAAGCTATTGATAAATATTAAAGAATGAGAAAAGTGATGTAATTTTGTTTATTTTAAAAGCACTCTAACTTGTATAGAATAGCTGCTAATTATAGCTTTGGAAACTAGTAACATTATTTTTAACAGCGACTGCCAGATGTTTCTATGTTTAGAAGATTAAAAGATTCTATTCAGTAGAAGTGTCGGTATAACTGCTAGTTGTCATCATTTCTACGATGATGGTCTTCGATATGAGAAACGGCACCTTAACAAGCACTAAGTAAGTGTACTTGGAAATTGGTCATAACACCGTATGTGACGCTCCTTAGAACATGATCTTTAGCACTTATATTAGCATACACACGTATGTACAAGACGGCGATTACCCAATTTGACGTAGATCTTGTAACTGTTACCTTGATTATCAACAAAAATAAATCAGATCTTGAGATCCCATTCTTTGGACGGGCTCATGATACTCACACGGCACTTGTAAACAATATTTTTTCTCGGGAATAAGGATAGAATAAGCATGTTAGAATTTTATAATAGGTAATAGAATTAAAGAAAATAAACTAACGAAATGGGGAAATGTCGTGGAAAAGCCACCAACATTTTTTTCTTCATCTTACTAAGCTTCCAATAGTGTGCAAGAAAATTTAGAAAGCTTAAAAGTTAAAGCTTTTCCATAAAAGATTAACATAAACTACAACCACTACAATACTTTTCAAAAAAGTACGGTCGGCAGATCTTCACCACACTGACGGGCCTAATGGGTCTTAAAAATAGCAAGCTGGTGTAGACCTCCTCGTTTTAACATGTTTGGATTGAGTTGTACTTTTATACGGGAACGAGTGCCGTAATAAAGGAAATTTCAAGGTAAAAGGGGAAAGAAGTTTTCCGGAAGTGTTAGATTGGTCCCAAGAGGCAATTCAAACTTGTTTGTATTCCACGTTGTGGAAAGTAAATAAGTAATAAGCAATTGTTTTTTTGAATGAAGCATATTACTAACGTTGCACTATAAATCGTCAGAAAAAAAATTAAACAATGTTATTGTCATATTCACACCACATATAATTTTTAATTTATAGTGAGCTTTTTATTAGCTTATTTCCAAATTTGCTTTCACTTATCTATAGTTATTTTTAAAGCCATATCTTGGCCAACGTTACATAATGTTTTCCTAACTGCTTTAGATAATCTGTTGTATAACTTTTATATGTAACAACTTGAGCCAGGTAAGTACAGATAACCATATGGAATATTCAGCCTCCATTACCTTTCGTTTCTTTAAAAACAGCTTCAAATTTGGAGCTTTCATTAGAAGCAATGCATGCACGTTTTCGTCTCAAGAGTACTTTAGCAACGTGTACGTAAGTAGTTCGGAATTTCGTTACAATTATAGCATATAGACATACAAATGACGTATTCTACAATGAGTAAATTATATTTACAATTTCACTGATGTCATGTTAAAATAAGAGGCTCGGGTTACGACTGCTTATTTACGCTTAAATTTAATTTCTACCGGTCGTGCTTGGAAGCTGGAGCGGTTTTCGTGTGGAGCAATATGCTAGTAATTTATTACCGTACTTTAGAATGAAATTTATTTTCCGACGACTCAATTTCAAACATAAATTTAACGTAGAACCTGACAATTTGAACGAAAAGAATCTCTAATGTTACGGCAGGGAAAAGGCAGAGGAGTTATGTTGTTAAAATTAATAAGATAATTCGTGAAGAAGCTGTAAAACTTTCCAAATAATTTTATTATTATTATATTTAAAAGCCAACGATAATATAAAGTTATTAACCATACAAAACCGTAAACGTTGTAAATACAAATCAAAAAAGTTTGCTCGAAAATAAAATTTAAATTTACGTTAGACTGAATTTTACTTATCCGATAGATGTTAGGTGTTATAGGAATGAACAACGGAAACATAAATAATTTCGTCCAATGGGGTGGTCCAGGAATCGTCCGAGCCAATAATTGGTCCATGTTTATTGGTTGATACGTGGTTTGTTAGAATCACGACCAAAACTTTTGAAGAAAGTTCTTGTTTCAAGCCTCAGGTCTTTAGATTATACAACGCAGTAAAGCATATAAATGTATGGCAGTTGATTACAAATATACGAAAACGCTATAAACCTGCGAAATATACATCCAAAACATGTGTGGTTTCGATTGACGTAGAGTGATAAAAGAAAAGGACCGTAGAGAGCTACGAAAGCGCCTCTTTAAACTTGCTTGTGCTCAAGGCATGATACCGCATAGCTGTTGCAGAAGCAGCCAATTCTCAGCATGTTTGCGACAGGCTTCCGATTTGCTGCTTTCGAATCTACATAGCACACTTTAAATACGTATATCCAAACGGATGCTTTTCAGGACCACTACGTGGAGTAAACAGAAAAGTAAAAAGCGATTTTTACATTCAATTTATTACAGTTTCCGTAAATATATAACTGACTGTCGATAATTGGCCGTTCGTGAGACAGTCTGTCATCGGATGGCTTGGATAGAACGCTATTTTCAAATCAATGTTTCTACATTTAACTTTCTCTTCATCGTAAACAACTGTCGCTTAATTGAGTAGTTTGAAATGCCACCTGATCTTGTAATACAGTGAAAAAATTAATTCAAAAAATCGTGTTCGCTGATATTTAGTTTGTCAAATTGAAACCCTTTTATCAATATAATAAATACCTGTTTATTCTCTTACTTTGTAAGAAGCGAAACGAGCTTTACGAATTTTTCATTGATCCGTTTATAGTATATACCAAAATATAATAAACAGTAATTTATTAAACTCGTTTGTCAGGCCAGTTTTGATAAAAAAATTGTTTCTTTTTTGGTGCAGGACGGGCAACTGCTAATATCAAATTTGCATTATTTCTAAAAGCTACAGCTTTCATTATATTTGATCATACGAAGCAACGAAACAAAGCAAAATTCATAAATAGATATTATAGTAATAATTATTATTCTGGGGGGGGCCCTTTAGCAATTTGGCGATGAAATCTAAAATTATGAAATTTATTGATTATTAATATTATATAGTGCTCTCTTATAGAAAAGAAATTTTGCTATATGGATATACCGCATTTCCTAATTTTACTACTTTACTAATAATTGGTTTCATGCAAAATTGATTTTCTTTAATGATACGCCTGAATCCTAACTTCTTTCAGTCGGTTTCTTTGTTAATTTAAAACCACGTGTACCAAAACAAAAGTTTGAGTAACGCAAGGTTTACCTAAAAAATGGTTATTGAAAAGGGGTTAAAAGCGGACTTTTAGTGGAAATAGCGTCCGAAGTTGCTAATTAAATTGATTCTGAAGACAACAGCTGTAATAAAAATTGTGAAGTTACAAAAGTTACTCGGCGAAATGAATTACCCTTACTGAAAGCCCAAAGTTCAAAAGGGGACTGTAAAATTGCCTATTTCCATACAATGGGAACTTGTAAGGATCAGCAAACGGAGTATAACAACAATTTTTTTTAAAAAGTGGAGATGATGCAAAAAATTCTATCGAAGATATGGGTTGAGAAGGTGATGATATCGTTCAATCGAAAAAATGCTTCTGCCTCGTGGTGAGCAATGATGAAGAGGAAATCTAATAGAAATTTTTGTTTTGTACGTACGTTTATATTTTTAATAAAACTCGTTGAATTGAATTGAAGGAGAAATTCTTTTAAAAAGTTTCCCAAACACATTGTTATAAAAGGATTACAAATGTAATAAATAATTATTTGTGCGGCATATTGTTGCAAATAAATCATATTTGCAAATATTCTAACTTACTTCTTTTTCTTTTGATTCGCGGGCTTGGCATTGTTTTCATCAACCATCCATAGAGCTTCCTCAGCCTCAGGTATGCACTCGATCCTTCCATTAGGCAGCGAGCTTTGTGCAGTTCCTATTTTGCTAAGTTACCTTGCAAATTACTACGTATTTCCTAATCCAATTCAATTGATTCACTAAATCAGCCCACTAAATTCACTAATGATTAACAAAATAGGATCTATTTGAAACACGGCGACGTACTACCGAAACCGCGCGCGTTTTAAATAATCGCCGCTCTTAATGTCTGCGGTGAGAGTTGGAGCTCTTTCTTCAAGGTATATTAGCGCACTGGCTGCTGTACAAGACCACAGCAGTTCTCCTCAATCTTCAATGGGTGTATTAATTAATGCGGCTATAACGTTTTCTTCTATATGCTTTCTGCACTGGAGAATATATGGATTAGCGGATCCGTATAAAATGCAGAGATATATTCTATGTACACAATAGTAATGATTCGGTGTTAATTAATGGTAGCAGCACTGATTTCGCCACTACTTCCTTATTATTAAAGATTATTAACTGTTGATGTTCATTAGTAATTATTATCTTTACTCGATGCGCTAATATTCGAATGTAAAAATGGACGAGTATATACGTGAAATAGAAAGAGTTTTACTCGTGAATCATAGATCTTCTGACGCGTCAAACATTGCGTATTTTTATGTTTTCTTACGTATAGACGAATGATTTTTATTACGCGTTAAACGTTTTATATTAGGCAGTCTTGAGATATTCGTTATAGCAGTTCTACGTTCCAACGTTGTTAATATTCGCAATGTTTCGTTTGATTGCATGTCTAAGTTAAATTTAACTCACAAGCTTACTTAAAAAATGACTTAAAAGATATCATTACTTGCTGGCCTTTATACATGATTTATTTGAAACAAATATAATAATATAGAAGGAAATAATATTGTTCATTATCAAACATTATTTTATATAAGTTAATCCTTACATACTTTGTTGCTCAATCGTATATCAATAACCATTTACACATGGGGCTCTCTTATGTTGGCTGCCAAGTTTCTCTTAGCATCATGCAGGGATAACGGAAGCAAAGTAGGTCCACCCGGGCATTGGTAATTTTAATTGGAAAGAATGTTATTTTAGCAATATCTTTCATTAATGTTAAATATATTATTTTCCTGCCATTTATTTTATATTTAATTTCGCAATATATTTATAACCGTGCAGCTATGCAAAAATCCAGCATGTGCACTTGCAATAAAAAGTACTCGGACACCCAAAGAAAAACAGAACAATGCTCTCCCTACACACCAAACGGCCGAGGGCGTCCTTTTCTCTCTTTCTTGGGTGTCCGGATATATTTTATTCCAAGTGTGCGTTGTTATATACCTAGATGGGTAACGTATAGGTTAGTTAGGCTAGCGCCTTGTACATTCTTCTTAAAAACCTCACGGCGATGAGTGTGCCTATAATCCATAGATTGATGACCGATTAAACTTTGCAATTAAATACACGTAAGTACATTCTAAATGCCACCAGTTGTAACACTGACATGAGGTGATAAGCAAATGGATAGTCTCAAGGGCAACTTCATTTTTAAGCATGGGTGAAATGCAGCTTTCAATGTAATAATTTTTAATTATATAAGTAAATTACCGTTGTGCATAAATAAATATAAATACCTGCAGTGATTTGAAAAGTTATAATTGTGAATATACGACTCGGAAATAAAGTGATTGTTTTATCTGTAGGCCATTCAGTTTATTAACTAACTAAGAGTCATAAGTACATATATCGTTCTTTTCAACGTACTTTATTGGATATTTTTTACAATGCAAGTAAGTCTCGTACTTATTCAAATTAAATAAAATGAAAATTAAGAAAAATCTTGCAAAATGCCGCTCCTGAATAGAATATTCGTTATGAAACTTAAAAAAAATATGAATCCTCAATGTAGTACGTGTCCTCATACACAAAAGCTTTGATATCCAAGCTTACTCGTCTCTCCAAAGGGGAATACATTATACGTGCATTAGTGTATGCGACATCATGTATAATTAATTAATTCCTTAATTATGAAATATACGCTTAGCCTCCATAATAATGATCGAATATTTCGTGGGAAAGAAAAAGCATGTTATTCATTCAAAAGCGCACATTCAACTATAAGTAACAATTCAAAAGTCCTACATTTCAGAATCAGTGACGTACTATTATTATCCGTATTTAAAGGAATCACCGGAACGGGCGCTTCATAATAGTCCTGTCCATTGTCGCTAAATATCCATTATAAGCGAGTCTATTATAAGAGAATTAAAATACGTTAGTTTAAACGGGCAACCTTTTTCGTTATATCCGGATTTTTAGGACATACGAAGTCATAAACGGATTGGACTCTAATTCGTTTTAGCTTCGTCAACTTTTAAGAACCTGCTCCTTAAATAAGTAAGTATCTGCATCCGTTTACTCCTAACTATA